>OX421504.1:1337267-1399767 GCA_949126835.1 Anisus vortex
TGTCTGGCAGTCCAAGGGAAACAACCCTGCTCCTGTTCCCTCCAACGTAGAGAGAGGATGGTGATTGACGAGGGCAACCTCAGCCGCTTCTTCACTCCCTTCTCTATCCTGGCGGTAACCCTGGTGTCGCTGTCCGTGGCTCTCCTGGGTATCATCAGCAACGTCATCATCATCATCATCTTCTACAACGTCTATGGCGTCAAGCGGTTTCAGGTGAGGAAGCGGGCATTCCTCGGGCAGGAGACACACATCCACGCTTCTAGAACTTTGATTATTGGAAAGAGCGGGAAAGGGAGGGGAGACGTAGGCTTCGGGCTTCAATCACGGGCACTAGCTGTCTGGTGAAACTTTTTTAGGGAAACTTCTTGTCGGATTAAAAAGCCTTAACGTTTTTTTTAAACTCCAGTTGTATGGGTGATTAGTAAACGCTTAAAAATATTTTGTTGGAAACAAGACTGGCGAGAAAATACCTCAAGCCGCTGTTCAGTTAGTAGTTCTCACCTTCTCATGAGAACTCACCCAACGATTTTTGTATTTACTTATCTATTGCTCTTTGTCAATAATATAAAGTACTATTGTTTTCGCCCTAACCCCCCCCCCCGCACCCCCCCCCCCCCCCCCTGTGATACTATTAATTTTTGTACTTGACCCATCAACTAGACAGACCCATACAAGAGATGTGTCCGGTATGCCAATGATAAAAGGTGGCTGGGAGACAAATCCACAGATCTGGGTGCAACCAATAGGGGGTCTGATAAACCAATGAAAGCCCAGACAGAGTCTGATTCACTCCCACTATAGGCAAAACTCAATGTTAGTCTAGAAGCTATAACTCCTTCTCTATTGGTCAAAGTAACTAACAAACTGCGCAAGTCCATAATTCGGCAGTGGCTGATTGGCTTGACTTACGACCCCTGACCTTTTACGAATCTACAGAGCATCCTGTGGCTTAACCTGTCCTGCTGCCAGATCACCCAGTGCCTCGTCATGATCTATGACGCCGTAGGAGCTCACGTTCTGTACTTCAGCAACAGCGAGTTCTCGTGTAGGTGAGTAATACAAAACGCTCTCTTATTTGTTGTGAACACAGTGGGGGGAATTAGTTTGGGTAACTATGTAGAAAAATATTCGTTCGGTAAATCTTAATTGGAGACATGTCGTCTGGTAAACAAACGGAAAGCTTTTGCTTTTGATAAACGATTTGAAAAACTTTTCGTTTCGTAAGATAAGGACATAAGAAATTCTGCAATAGCCTGATCTAGGATTTGCAAGATTGCGAGCCGTGTATGAGTCATTAAAACAGCGTCAATACGTGGAATGGTATCACTACTTTTACACTTTGCTCCATGGGGCTAAAGAAACAGAGATTTATCGATTTCTGTGGCTCAATTACTAGATCTTTACTTTGTCTCAAGTTTTGTCGAGTAGACAAAGTAAACATTTCCTGAAATTACTCGCCTTAGATCTTTAGAATATATATTATGATATCTATATTATATATACCTTTTAGCGGTGATGTAATTCAGATTTAAGGGTAACTTTCGCTTTATGGTGTGAAAGATGGGCAGATAAATAAATAAATTAATTAATTATAGAGACAAATATATATGGAGAAATGTATATAGATGATATATATAGATAGATAGATGATAGATAGATAGAGAAATAAATAAATAGACAGATAGATAGAGAGAGAGAGAGAGAAAGAGATTTTAATAGTTTTCTTTCCAATCTGTTCACAGTGCCAGACATTTTCTGCCCATTAGTTTGGACCAAGTGTTTCTGGGCAGCTACCTGGTTCTACTGACCGAGAGAATGGCCATTGTCCACTCTTCAACCTTCCACTCGTAGGTGTACTTTTGACAGTTGGTTTGTTACCTATTATTATTATTGTTATTGCTTTCTGTATCTGTAAAGTCTTACAAGGCTGGCGCAGTTTTACTTGTAAGTAGGCATGTTAAACGAAAACCGGAATACCTGATTCCGGTTTGAAACCGACATAGTCTAGAGATACAAACACTTTTCTCAATCCATATGCAAGAAGAAATGAATATAAGATCACTTCCTTCCTGTCTGAGTGTCTTCCGGGCATGGATATTTGTATTGCCTGGAGTACTCATTTGTGACACGTATCAAGATAAAAGATAAGTCTCAATTTACGGATAAGCTTATTACGCAACAATCCGCAACAGTCATTCTCTCTCTCTCTCTCTCTCTCTTTCTCTCTCACTAACACTCACACACACATACGCAAACACTATTTTACCTGCTTCGGTTTCAAAGATTTAGCTCCGTCGTTAAAAAGACCATAGAAGAAATGTGTCAACAAGTATTACCCCAATAAGTCATGACCTTAATCATATTATAAGTTCGTTTGAATACTAAACGACGGTCCCACACTTTCACCTCCCCCCCCCCCACGTAATCACAGGCCTTATTCCCAGGTGTCCATTCCACTGACGGTAAATATAATCCAATAAGAAAACAAAATAACTGTCACATGTTTGGAGCACGTGAGATTGCATAATCTGTTGACCTCGTAGACCTTAAGCTCACTGGTCAGTCCGAAGGTATTGATTATGTTTGACCAATTACGGTAATTATAGTCGTCGACTTTCAGGTGAAAACGTTAGTCATGTTCTGACCGCATTTACCGTACCTGTTCATGGTAGTACTAGGTATGCTTACATAGAATTTGAAGGGAGGGGCTAGTTAATGCTGGTAGCTTGTTTTGGATGTTTTAGACCTATTTTGGACTTCTTTTTGACATATTAGGACACATTTGGCCATAGCTGTGGCTTGTTTTTGACACTCGATTCCTTAATCGACGTTAGCTCTGACTAGCTGCTGACAATTTAGGACCAGCTTATAACTGGTTATGGCTTTTAAAAGAACACTATTTGAAAAACTTTATAATAGCTGTGACTAACGATTCTCTCCTATGTTTCAAAGTATAATTTTTTTTAAGTCCAATAAAAAAAAAAGAAAGCTTTGTCATCATTACTTTTAAATTAGATATAACTAGTAGGCCATCGCATTTAGGACAAATTAATTTGACATTCGATATAACTTATGTAAGTTTAGGACTAATATGACATTAGCTATAACTTGTTTTTAACATTTAACCAATCGGCATTTCCTTTTTTGACCTATAGGAAACATACATTGCTATTAAGAAAATAGTTTATTCTTGGCATCTTATTATATATATATATATATATTTCAATATGAAATAAATATCAGTTTGAATTCCAAGTTATTTTAGGACTAACAATGACGGTTATGTTGGCTTCCAACGTTGTTGTTTTTATTGGCCAAACTGTGTAGATCTATCTATTATATAGTTGAGTGCGGTTAAACCAAAAACGGATACCCCGTTTATTACTTCGGGATTTCCCTGTCGAAGGCTTACCTCCACACTTGTTATTATTAAATGTACTTTCCTTTAGTTGAAACTCTAGACTCTATAGGCCTACTTATCTTAAAGTGTATGTACAATCAGAAATAGATCATAAACTTTTTCAGAAAATTCTTACAAATGAAAATGTATTTAATTTCATCCGGGATTAGTATCCACAATTTTTTTACGTGATAAGCCGGTTATGTTTATACTTCTATTTCGTGAGCTGGTTATGTTTACACTTCTATTTGGTGAGCTGGTTATGTTTACACTTCTATTTGGTGAACCGGTTATGTTTACACTTCTATTTGGTGAACCGGTTATGTTTACACTTCTATTATGTGAACAGGTTATGTTTACATTTCTATTTCGTGAGCTGGTTATGTTTACATTTCTATTTCGTGAGCTAGTTATGTTTACACTACTCTTTCGTAAACCGGTTATGTTTACATTTCTATTTCGTGAACCGGTTATGTTTACACTACTCTTTCGTAAACCGGTTATGTTTACATTTCTATTTCGTGAACCGGTTATGTTTGCATTACTATTTCGTGAACGGGTTATTTTTACATTTCTATTTCGTAAACCGGTCATGTTTACATTTCTATTTCATGAGCCGGTTATGTTTACATTTCTACTTCGTGAGCTGGTTATGTTTACACCTCAATCCTCGTGACCATGGGTAGATCAACTATTAAACTAAATAAAGCTCGTGCTTTTGACCTTATAAGGGAAATAGTATATAACATAAATTTTCTGTAACTTGCATTGACCATAATCATTGACCCATAGAATACAATTTCTGTGCAAAAAAAAATGCCCACACATTACATTTTTAAAACCTCACATACAGAGGCTTTGACAATAATGACCAAAACAAGATACACATTTTTTTTTTGTAAGCAGAAGAGTAATTGTGACTTAAAAATCTGACCCACATTTGAAATTGCACTTTAAAATTGTAATATGTTTGATTGAACTGGAAACTTTAGTTGTTGTGACTAGAGGCCGACCCAAATTCGGTTTTGGTTTTGGCGCCGAAAATAAGCGAAAGGCCTCTTACGGCGTAGTTTCGGTTTCGGACGAAGCCAAAAAGTTAACTTCGCTTTCGGTTTCGGCGGTATTATACTGACTTTCGGTCATAAACCGAATATATCTATTTTAACTTTCAAAATTCAGACGCTAGTGCTGCCATCTATTACTTTGCTTATTGATAATTTAATTTAGTTAAACTGTTTCTTATTAATCTGCATGAAGTAGAAAATTGAATTTAATAGTAAACGGACTATTTAATCACTCCGTAGAATGTCGCAAAATGGAGTGTGGGATTACTTCACAAACATCTTAAATATTTTTTTTTTGCAATTTCGGTTTATCTTTTGGTTTTGGCCGAAGGTGTAGTGAAAATTTCGGTTTTGGCTTCCGTTTTGGCCGAAATTCAAATTATAACGTTCGGTATGGTTTCGGTCGGCCTCTAGTTGTGACACAGTACCTTGCCTCGATCCAGCATTTGGTAGAATGCGGCCTAAACTATTTGGTAAATTTATCCCCTTGTGTAAGAGATTAGTTATCATAATGCTATGTTAGTTTATAAATTGTACTAAGGTTGCGCATGATATTGAATGAACGATTCGGCACTATGGAATGAAAGTGCTAAAGATTATCCCAGGGCTTCCTATCAACGAAGTAACCAAAGACAAGTTAGTTGTGATTCAGACGGCAGCCAAGCTAGTTGTGGTATCGTCTCCTACTCAACAAGTTGTCACTCTGATAGATATCATAGATACAGCTGCAGACTTGGAAGATTGATGCATCTTATGTTCAGGATGAACATGATGTATTAAAACAAGTGGATTATAACAACGCCTCTCTTAGATCTATCACGTTACCTTCATTGAACCATTGTTTTTTATATTCGTCTGTGATTGTTGCATCATTGATACATTGTTTTTGATATTCGTCCTGTGAGATCTTGTTAAATTGTTCCATCATTGATACATTGGTTGTAATATTCGTCCTGTGACATCTTGTTCAAATGTTCCATCAGTGATACATTGTTTGTGGTATTCGTCCTGTGACATCTTGTTTAAATTGTTCTCTTTGTTGTTTGTGTTCCAGTCTTATCCCTAAGCTCTACTCTTTGATGATTATCTACGGCTGGTCGTTTGGTCTGACTTTCCTGCTCCTGGTTCACAACGATGTCCTCCAATATCACACACGTGAGTACAACCCCCGCCCTCCCAACACACACCCGCACGCCTGCCGCTTCACCGCACGAGCGGTGAAGACTAGGATTTTTTTCCACCGGAACTCTATCCAGCTCTGATGTGTACCTGAGTTAAGTTAGTTTAAAGTAAAGGCGGCATAGGCATTGTGCTGGCCACACAATCCCATAGTATGTCCCTGAGTCTATCCAGCTCTGATGTGTACCTGACTTTAGTTAGTTTAAAGTAAAGGCGGTATAGGCATTGTGCTGACACAATCCCCTAGTATTCTGTGGCCACAAAAAGTGGCGAACGCTGCTTCACTGGCCGTATAATCAATTATACTTTATTATATATTTCATAGTGGTGAAAAGCTAAAAGTGAAAAGTGGTGAATGTTGCTAAAACACAAATATAAGAACCCATTGCCCAAAACATTTATGGCCCCCAAATGTATTCACTAATCCCTGCCGTCCTGCGGGAGTTTTGGGCCTAGGACGTAAATCTAGTAATCTTCTATCAAGGGAGAACGTCTTTAAACATATAAGTCAAATAAGTAATGCAGCTGGACAAAATTAGATCCATAGATTTCATGGCACGGCATACTAGAGGATTGTTTGGCCAGCACGATGCCCAGGCGCCTTTTAAATTTGTCCCAACTATTGTTAGGTACCCATAAAAGCTGGGTAGACTCAGAAATACACCCTGGAGACCCTTGTATGGATAAGTATAAATAATAAATAACATTTATTAATAAATAAAATAATAACCGAAGTGAATAAGTAAAAGATAATACATGCAATAATACCAGTATAAAATATTAAATTGTTATTTTGAAAAAAATAAAAATAAAAGAAATAAATTTTAAAAGATTTCAAATTGGAAAAAAAAAGTGGTCTTTTATCTCCCCTTAAATTCCATCACAGCGAGTGATTTCTAAGGTAAATACAGACTTAATGGTCTCGTGAAGGTCAAGCCACACAACGTGCGCAGAAACGTGGGTGTCTCACGCGCACTGGTGTCTAATGAGTGCCAGACGAGGGAAAAAAATGGAACTACCTTTTAAAAAATAATTGCCACGCATTTCTTTAAATTTCTTTAATGGCTTTTAGATCATTGGAAGAAAATAAAACAACCTGTGGTCTAAGGATGTGAAGCATAAAAGCGTTGAGCTTGTTGAAAGTGAATGTAGGTCAATTTACAACAAAAGAAAAAACAACAGAACAAGTTGACCTAATCTTGTAATGTTTGTTTTGTTGTCGAATGTCAAGTAGGCTAATCCAGGGTGGGTCGGCAGCCTTGGCCAAACTTGGCACGCAAAGCGATTTTCATCAAAAGGTTGCCGGACCACTGGGTTAAGAAATGTATGGTATGCAAGAACAACTTCCGGTTCCAGATAATTGATCACGTGATTAATCACGTGATGATTTCTTGAAAACGTCTTCTTTATTTCTTTTAAGACTCGTTTCAAAATGACCTAGTCGCGCCATTTTTAATTGAGCCTGTTTAAACAAAAAAATGTTGTCGGTAGTCTAACATAATGATACTATAAGTATATAGCATGTTGAATCTAATAATAGTTTCTATATTGTAGTTGAAATTGTCTCGCTAGTTCATTTAGAGATGTTTATTCACATTTGATTTTGGTGTAGAGAGTAAGAGTGTAGGCTTATATATTATGACGTAATCAAATTATAATTTTCTTGTGGGTTTCTGCGAGTTTCTTGTGTGCCTTTTCTTTAACATTCGGAGACTTGTGGGAAAATCCCATTTTCAGTACTCTCTGCACCAAAATCTATATAAGCGTATTGGTGCGGCTGTTGGTGTATTTGTTTGTTTGATTTCAGCTAACAGTGAAGTTGTTAATATTTGTACATAAGTTGAAGCATTAAATTATTCATTCGTGACCAACCAGTTCTAAAAAAAAGGACTAAGCGCCTCTGCTCTGGGTGGCCGAACTCAATCTTGAGCCCCTACAACACCCCCAGAGCGGTAGAGAAAGTCACGATGATGTATAAAATCATGAATGGACACGTGGACATGTCCACACAGCCAGGTTGCATGCAACAAGTGTCCCGCTCTACGCGAGGTCATTAACTCCAACTGCGCGTTCCACACGCACGCACCGACGTTTACAAATTTTCTTTTTTTTTTCCGTCAGCCTGTGGAATTCATTAGACCAGGCCTCCATCACTGCCCCCTTCTGTGCCGACTTTCAAGTCATCTCTGAAGGGTATAACGGGGTCTCCACAGTAAAAATGAAGAAATATTATTCTTCCACACAAAATTAAAGTAAAAGCCTGTGATGACCACACAATCCCTTAAGAGCCTTGGCTACAGTCTTTCTGTCAGTCCAAAAACGAGGATAATTGTTCAATCTAATAATGACCTGTCTCATTAAAGTCTGTGGCATCGCTCTTTAACTTTGACGTCAGTCGTCTGCCAGGACAGTTTAACTGGGACCAGCGAAAATTTCCGGAGGATTGGGGGGGGAGAGGCTGGGAAAGGGGATGGAGTGGATTGTCAAGAGAGAGAGAAAGAAAGAAATAGATGAAAAGAGACAGTGAGAGATCGATGAAGGAAATAGTGGGAGTGCCGAAAGAAATAATTGAGTAGCAAAAAGAACATGAGAGAGAGAGAGAGAGAGAGAGAGAGAGAGAGAGAGAGAGAGAGAGAGAGAGAGAAGATGGAAAATAAACAAAAGCTAGGAGGGAAAATGAAACGAAATAGAGAATAAAAGTGGGAAATATTTCGAAGGACAGGGAATGTGCAAAATATGTTGAAGGAGGACTTGAACAAAAATGAAAAAAGACATGCTTCCTTGGTTAGTGCCTTTGGTTCCTTGTGGAACATATGTCCTCAACAACAGCTCCCCAGAGCACTCGATTCTGGGCAGCCTTTTTAAGTTGACCCCATGACAGGCTGCAACTTGCCATTTCTTCTTCACAGGAGCGTCTCCAGGTGGTCTTAGGTCGACCTACCCGTCTCTTTCCCTTCATTGCAGAGCCTGTCGGGTGAAGTCCTGTGGGGGTTTACGTAGGGTGTGCCCAATCTACCGCCACTTTCGCCTGGCGATCTGCTGTTCAAGAAAGGTCCTGGTTTTGTTTGCCGCCACAAGTCCGTGTCCTTGACACGTTTCTGTCCCACGAATCTTTAGTATGTTGCGGGGGAAGCCGTTAATGAAGGTTTGAAGAAAAGAAAGAAAAATGTGAAAAGTTGACATGGAAAAAGAGATGTTTGGGAAGATGACACGGGAAAGGGAGACACGTAAACAGTTGGACAAAACTAGTGAACAGTGAACAAGGAAGAAATAATAAGATAATCACACAAACAGAGGGTACGAGAAGAAAGGATAAATCAGTTTGTATAGAATTTGAAATATTAGAATCGAAATATTTGACTAAATAATCTAAAACATTAGTCAGAATAAATATTTTTCTTATTATCACTCCAATGTCTGCGGTATGTTACAATGAAATATTATTTGTTTACTTTGATGAAAATTAATTTGATTTTTGTATTTGTTGATTTTTTTTTAAAGTTAAAGGGTTGACCTATATAACGGATTCCAACATGAAAAGTAAGCCTTGACATTGCGCTTGAATACACACACACGCACACACGCACACCGTTTTAAGCCTCTTTTTTCATTTACTTCTGTCCGGTTCATTTTCTCTCGTCTGCTCCAGCCAGCGTCTGCAACCGAGTCACGTGCGTCTCGATACAGTTTTGAAGATAAAAAAGGGGGCGGGAAGTTTAGGTTTTTCTTCTAATGAAGTTGTTTTTTAAGGTCAAGGTCAGACAAAGTCTCCTGTCTGGTGGACAGATACAAGATTATTCTTTTTGATGCAAAAGAATAGTGCGTTACACGTGAGACGGCCGCTCAAAAGAAGTCTCGGTGTACCTTGAAGAAATATCACTCCGCCAAGAATGAATTATTCCGCCGTATTGGTGCAAAAGGTGTTTGTTGTCGTTTTTTTTTAATGACTCGTAAATGAATATTAAGTGATGGGATTAAGCAGGACCAGCCAAAATAATGTTTGTTCTTATTACTATTAATTTGGTCTGACCAGGAGTGATCTGCGTTGTTGTTTTTTTTTTACCTTAGATCTAGTTGTTAGTATTTTGTTGTGGCAGATTTATTCTATGTTTCTGTGTGGCCTCTTCCCATTCAATGTTGATTTTTTTTTAACACTTGAAAATATCATTGATCATTGGTGTAGCTAGGGTATAACGTGAAGTATCCCGTCGGACCAGATTGATCCATAGGGCCGGTGAAACAGCGTTCACCAGTTTCTGTGGCCACGGCATACTAGGGGATTGCGTGGCCAGCACAACGCCCAGGCCGCCTTTACTTTGTCCCCAAACTAATGTCAGGTACCCATCAGACCTGGGTAGACTCAGGGACACCCTCAAATCCCGGAGGAAACAAAAATCCTAGCCTCAACCAGGATTCGAACCCAGAACTTTCGGATCGCCAGTCGAACGCACTGCCGCCACCTAGCGGACAAAACAAAAGCAAAAAAAAAACATTTCAAGTTATTGACTATTATTTAATGTTACATTTATGATTTTTTTTCATAGTGTTTTCTTTTAATGATGTCTTAAATCTTTGTGGAAATAAGATATCTTAGCGACAGCCTCGAGTAAGACTGGTTAAGAAACATCTCAAATATCTAGTCAGCTATAAAAAAAAATTAATTATGAAAGACATTTAGTTAGATCTAAGTAAATACTTTTTTTTTTATATTTAATCTTGAGGAAGAATGTAAATGACGCTGGGAGTTTTAGAGTTAACATCGAAGAAAAAAACAACAAACAGCAAGAACCAGAAAACTGTAGTAAATATAGAATCAGGGTCGTAGCGATAAATTATGTCAGTTCGTCAGTGCACAAAGGTGGGACGGCTATTGGGGTCGGGTGCCTCAAATTTGTATTTATTTATTTGAGACTTAGATTAGAAAGGGCCCCCCGCCATTGAAGCTGCGTATAACGGTCCTTCGCTAAGCCACAGGCTCGAATCCACCCTATGGTACCTTGTAAAAAGTCTCAAAACCCGGACGAGCCGAAGCTCTTAAGCCGGGGCGTAACGCTTTAGAAGTGGGTTATTTAAAACCCTGTCCGGGATCCAGCCACCCCACGGCACGCCAAAGGCGTGGCGTGCCATGTAAAAGGGAAGGATTCCGCAGGCCAGCGACCGTTCACTGCGGTTCCCCTAAGGATCATTATCGTGGTGGCTCTCCCGTATATCTGCATTGTCACCCGGTAGCACAAATCCTGTACTATAGGCACAGGCATCCAGGCACCGGGTGGGTCGTGAGACGGGGTTGCAGCATCCATTGCTTCCTCCCCACCGAGACCCGGTGGCCTCTCGGCAGTGCAATGGATCTCGGACATGCTGCGGGGGCTGTCCCCCATGCGTTAGCCCGCCGGTGTTTCAAAGAAATTACTGGCGGTTTACACACTACGCCGCTTTGAGGCCCATGGGTACAGTAGTGCCCTATGGTACCTGATTTCGGTTCGGGTGGATTAGCGCTGCGTGATTAGCACAATGAAATGACGGGACTACGCTTCAGTCTCCATGTGAAGAGTGGGCAGACAGATAGTCTACCTGCAAAGAGAAACAGACATATATCTAAATGTTTGTTATAAGTGTGGTTCGTCTCCGACATTTGGCAAGAAAAAAAAAAGGAAGCAAAGTCTGAGAAAACTGAATTTGAGAATGAAATACGAGATTTTAAATTAAATTGACCAACAAAAATACGAGACGACGACAATAAGGCATCAGTGCTGGACCCTAGATTATATGAAAAAAAAAGTATTATAAGGTGTTTGGTGTCTTCAGATTGCGACATCCAAGAACTCCATAATCTGGCGTCTGACGCTAAACGTGATCTTACGAAACCATTTCATGGAAATTTACGTTTTAAGCAAATAAGCCCCAAAAATAAAAATAAAAATAATGTCGTTCGAAATTTAAAGTCCTTCTAGTTTGAATTATTTATTGGTCGGAGATAGAATGACCACTGGTCGTAGGAGTAAAGAAGTGACCAACGCTGATTGGAGATTTGAAGACCATCCCTGGTGTGACATAAATTCAGATATCCCCCCTCCCCATCCCTCCCACCAGTAAAATAAATTACAGATTCCGTGTTGTTGTTTTTTTTCCAGAAAAAAATATTTTTAAATACACATTTTTTGGGCTACATTACTTTTCAATAGGGCAGAACAAGCTGTTTTGAAATTGAACTCACGCTTGTGTGAGTGTGTTTATGTATGTTTGTGTTTGTTCACTTAGCTACCTATGGGATTGTGTGGTGCGGCAGCAGTTTCGTTTCACCAACTTAAGAGAAGCTCTGCGACTTGTACTAAGGATAGTGAGCAACAGAAGGCTAGATAGTTAGATAGATAGATAGATAGATAGATAGATAGATAGATAGATAGATAGATAGTTAGATAGATAGATAGATAGATAGATAGATAGATAGATAGATAGATAGAAAGATAGATAGATAGATAGTTAGATAGATAGATAGATAGATAGATAGATAGAAAGATAGATAGATAGATAGTTAGTTAGATAGATAGATAGATAGATAGATAGATAGATAGATAGATATATAGATAGATAGATAGATAGATAGATTACAAAACATGGAGCTAGTCGTTACCAACGCGGATATTTTCGAAATAACTATCACATGATAGGCACGTGACTTTCTTCTAGCCAATCAATGGTGACGTGTTGGTTAAAGTCCTTCCGTTTGCCCTAAATCATTTCCGTTTTCTTTTTTTTTGTTCGTTTTAAAATTGGATTAAAAGCGACCATCAGATATTATATTCAAAAGCTTTACAGGTTTAGCTCTTTCCCATACTTCACCCTAGATTCTGGTTTTTTTCTTTTAGTTTTGAAAGAATGGTATTCGGTGTAAGACATGGTAGCTATTCCTAAATGCTCAACACATGTAGTGATGCATCAATACTAGTTTTTGTTCCAATGATGAATCTACAGGTTTGCCATCAGAGTGGCTGTAGGGCTGGCTTTTTTTTTTATTTCCCGAGGGGGGAGATCATTTACCGGGAAATAGAAATGTCCCATGACATGTGTCCCAGTGTCCTTTCAGTGGTGTGCTGGCTGCTCAACCACTTTTGTACTTAGAGTGACAATATAAACCGCTAAGTGATATCATTCATTACATGCATAAATTTATGCGTGTGTGAGTGTGTGTTTGTAATTATGAATGTTATGCTGCCTACGTTCCGTTCCGTCATCGGGTTTTCCCAAAGAATACTTCCGCATCGTCTCTTATACGCAAAGTATTCCTACGGGCTTACTAAGCTTACTGTATTTAGCCAAATCTCCGGAAATCTCCGGTGCTGACTCGTTAATCCGATTCCCAGACTAGTTGGTCTAACGAATGTATCTGTTTTTTGGATTTTTCAAAACCTCTCCCACTATCTCATCACAAAGCATTAGATCTCTTTAAAAAATTTCTATCCGTGATGCTATTGTTAGCAAGGAATACTATAGCTTCAAAATGATGTATACTTAAGTACATAATGAAATATACGCCTACAAACCCATTTTTTTTACTTGATGTCTTGACTGGTGTTGGAAAACTGAAAACGTATTTACATTGTGATCAGAAGAAAACTAACCCGACCAAAAAAAAGTTGTAAAACAATATTCAGCTTTTGATGGGGGGGGGGGGGGGGGGGCAGCTAATGGAAAGCTAATTGACATTTTTCCAGAGAGAATTAAATGTTTTCTCTGAGATTAAAGTTTCCTTTGTTCCAGAATAGATTCTGCAATCTGGAATTATTAAATAAGAAATTTTGTTTAAAAATCTAAAAAGCTACAAAACTTTTTTTTTTGTGAAATAAAACTATTCTCAATGCATCCATCTTTGATGTAATGTCATGCATCCATTAATGGATCAGATCTCTGAAATTGTTATAACTTTTTACTCCCTTTCTTTTAACTCGTACTGGCTGCTTGGTTGGTTGGTTGCTTGCTTGCATGGAAAACTTTGCATCGATTTTTCGACCACTTCCCGTCGTCTAATCGAGACAAAACTTGGCCAGCAGACTTGTCCAGACAACAATACATTCTATCAAATTTTCAGCACCATAGCCTTTGGAATAGTCACTGATACCTTCTGCAGTGTTTGCCTAGTATCACGCTATTTACCACTGCAGTGTTTTTCTAGTGTCACGCTATTTACCCCTACAGTGTTTGTCTAGTGACACGCTATTTACCACTGCAGCGTTTGTCTAGTGACACGCTATTTACCACTGCAGCGTTTGTCTAGTGTCACGCTATTTACCATTCCAGTGTTTGTCTAGTGTCACGCTATTTACCACAGCAGTGTTTATCTAGTGTCACGCTATCTATCACTGCAGTGTTTGTCTAGAGTCACGCTATTTACATCTGCAGCGTTTGTCTAGTGTCACGCTATTTACATATGCAGCGGTTGCCTAGTGTCACGCTATTTAGCACTGCAGCGTTTGTCTAGTGTCACGCTATTCACCATTCCAGCGTTTGTCTAGTGTCACGCTTTTCGCACTTCAGCGTTTGTTTAATGTCACGCTATTTACCACTCCAACGTATGTCTAGTGTCACGCTATCTACCACTGCATTGTTTGTCTAGAGTCACGCTATTTACATCTGTAGCGTTTGTCTAGTGTCACGCTATTTATATATGCAGCATTTGTCTGGTGTCACGCTATTTACCACTGCAGTGTTTGTCTAGTGTCACGCTATTTACCACTCCAGCATTTGTCTAGTGTCTCTCTATTCACCACTACAGCGTTTGTCTAGTGACCCGATATTTAGCACTCCAGCGATTGTCTAGTGTTACGCTATTTACCACTGCAGTGTTTGTCTAGTGTCACGCTATTTACCACTGCAGTGTTTTTCTAGTGTCACGCTAGTTAGCACTACAGCATTTGTCTAGTGACTAGCTATTTACCACTGCAGTGTTTGTCTAGTGTCACGCTATTTAGCACTACATCGTTTGTCTAATGTCACGCTATTTACCACTCCAGCGTTTGTCTAGTGTCACGTTATTTGTTACTCCACAGCTCTCCAGTGCTTGTCCCCGTATCTCACAAACATCCCGCAAGAGTCCGTCACCTTGACCTTGTACTTTATGACAGCTCTGGTCATCCTCATCTCCCTGGTCAGCGTGCTGATGACCGTGCCCCAGGCGGCCAGCAAAGTGGAGAAGCTGAGGCAGGAGATTGAGGGCAAGGGTGTCAGCGTCACACTCTTCATAGGTCAGTGCATTCACTACTCCGTAATGTTGTTGTTGTTTTTATATACGTAATAAACTGGAGATGACACTGAGGTGCTCGCACAGACCGACGTGCCAAGCATCTACACCATAATAGGAAAAGTGCAGCTCAGATGGACAGGTCATATTGTGTGCATGCCAGTAGGACGACTACTTAAAAAGATCTTGTATGGCGAACTAGTTCACCGGACTGTCAACCGACACCTCGCCGGTTCTATCCCTGTCGCCGACCGATCCCTGACGCCCTGAAGAGAGTTTTGGGCCTAGTGGAGGTCATAATCTTCTATCTAGACGGAACGTCTGTAAAACGTATAAGCTCTACTGTATCGTAGGAGGTGAAGTTAAATAAAAACGGTACAATTACATAAATAGCTGAGGCACGGGTTATACTTGTAACACCTTAGCGTTTATAAGTACAGATTCTTTGTTCTTATATTATTCTGAGAAAAGTTTAGAAGTACCCCCCTCCCAGCGTCAAAACCTGGGCTACGCCACTGTAAATATCGTTTTAATTTTACACCTGACGAGCACCCAAAGACGCGAAAAAGCTACTGGACTTCAAATTTAGATAACTTTTGTAAGACAATTCACATAACTATTGGACCAAAGTAGACAGTCAGTGTATATATATAGGAACGTTTTATTTCCCTAGTGATATAGTGTTTAGGGCACACTGTCTTGGACAAAAGTTATGTTTCGGATGTAATTGACTGTGTACTTTTACTGGTCACTGTTTGTCTGGACCAACATTATCAGTACATCCGGTCAACTTTTAAATAACGAAGACAATTTTTCTTTTAAAAAACATCTTTTTTTTGTTTGTTGTTTGTGTTTTAACCCTTGGAGGGATAGCTGTTTCTTCTTTCAGGCATTCAGAAACTGATGGGAACATAATTGAGTTCTCAGAAAGTTAATGACCCCCCTCCCCCTATTATTTTACAGTACGTTTGAAGCACAGGATTTCGTGGGGCTTAAGTTTCTTTGCTTCCGTCATGACAGTGTTTAGTCTTAGGAAGTATGGGAGGATGAATAGTTTAATTGACTGCAATAGACTGGCAGCCTGGATGGTTGAGTAGATGGTCAAGCGCTCTATCAGGTTTTAGTACACTAGTACAGCGTAGATAGATGTATGGGGGAATAAATACATAATCTTTTTAAAGAATTGGTAGAGTTATAGTTGGATAAATTAATTGCTAGATGACTTTCAGTAATTGATCATTATGCACTGAACTGTATGAACTAAACATTATATAACACGATGGAATGGTTACTACATTCAGGAAGGTCAGCAGACAGACTTGATCCCCGGCAGGCAAAGTGAAAAGCTCACTCCCACATATTTTGCTCCCGACTAACCTTAGTTAAGCTAATTAGTCTGCCTACACTCTACTCTGTCTCGTACACGCCCACCCAAACACACTCACCTCCCCCGCCCACAGACAGACACAAATCTCTTTATATCATTTAATCAGATTTAACAAAGTCTAAATCCATCGGAAATTATAAATAGCTATGGACGGACTCCTTATAATCTCTTGTGTAGACACTTGGCGCGCAGAGAGATTTTCAGTGGCGCGCTGAACACCCCCCAACATAAAAAGCAATCATTCATGTCTCTTCTACAAAATATTGTGTGACAGAACTGGATGACTTTCAGGCTGTTGCCACGCTGAATGAATTAGAAATCCTACTTTGTTATCAAAAGGTTGACGACTGCCTTGTCTAGACTGTCTAGTATACCATTATAGTAGTTTGACTCTCCCCTTAATCAGACATTTAACAAATTGCAATGGATTTCATTAAAATTTTGCTTGACAGAACAAAACAAAGTCTTTGGTTATTTTGTTGTAGTTTTTCGTTCGGGGGAACTCCAATAAATTATTACAGAATCAATTACAAACATCCATCAATTACTGCAAACATTTTCTTTTCGTTGTTTAAAACAAGTCAAATAAAACTTCCATTTCTTCAGCTAATCTCTCAGGTTTTTTTTATAGTTAATTTCAGACCGTTAAGAGAATTCTAATTCGTGTAAATGAGGCGTTGCAAACCGCTATCGAAATTTTCACGGTACACAAATCTGATTAAATGTGATTGGTTTACTCCACATACACATACCTACACACACACACGAACACACACACACGAACACACACACACGAACACACACACACACACGAACACACCCACATCTGATGTTATAATCACAAAATCGTTCTCTCTGTTCAGGTTCCTTCTTGGTCTTGCTGTCGGCGCCGCGTCACGTGGTTTCCATTTTCTACTGGGTGGACTCCATAGACATCCTGGCATTTCAGGTAACACGACATCTGCCGCTTGGCAATGTCAGGTAACTCGTTTTGTGCCACCTGGCAATGTCAGGTAGCCCGACTTCCTTAGCCACCTGTCAATGTCAGTTAACACGACATCTGACTGAGCTGGGTGTGGAGCAGATTCCAGTCTTTCAGGCCAGATATTGAGATGGCTCTCAGGCCAACGGTCGACAGGGAGAAACGGGGCAACTCCCGAACCAAAGATTGAAAAAAACTTAGTGATCTTTGCGGAACATAGGGTTTGATTAGTTTCCTTGAGATAACTTTAGCAGCACTGTTCAGGCCACACAATCAACCAGTAGGCCATTTAAAGGGAAACTGTCAAAATAAAGTTTAAACTGCTTCAATAAAAAATCATTGTTAAACCCCCGTTTTTTTAGAATACAAATATTCATCTCATGATTTGAATCAATGCTTATCAAATTAGTAGAACTGTTAAAATCATTTCAAACAGCAATAGTTGAATCACTAAACCTAGAAACACTAGAGGACAGAAGGGCAAAGAGTAAAGTAGTAATAATACATAAGGCATTAAACTCTAATTTAGAAATACAACCTGTTGCAATGCTCAGATAAACATAAAGCCAAAAAACACTTTCATTGTCCCTTATGTGAAATCAAATGCATATCAGTACTCTTTCTTCCCGAGTGGCATGGAATGGGTTGCCCGAACAAACCAGGAAAACCAGTTACTTATTGTCATTTAAAACATTATTAAAAATGTAGGACTAGACTCGGACCACAGATGAGCGTAGGACGCAAACAATCTTCTTTATAGAAAGATCATCTGTAATGTATAAGATAAGATACAGAAACAAACCTAGCTACAAAGTCACCACCCATCTAAAAATAAATCAAAGCAAATCTACAAGATGAAAGTCACGAGAGTCAAACAAAAAAAACAAAAAGCAACCATCAAGTCTGCCAATAGTTTACAAATAATTCAATACATGAAATGGAATCAATGAACAACAATACAATATTTTATTTGCCACATAGTACATAGGTACAATAAAGGCATAGTCAAAAACATAAGAAAATTATAGCATTTGTGAATAATAAATTGAACAATAATAGTAAAACCAATATTAGTAATAAAATGAAAGTAATAAAAAATTTATTAATTAAAGGTATCCTAAAAGAAAATTCAGGGGGGATAATTTAGTTTATAACACAATTTTTGGGGGGAAAAAACTAACAAAGAAAAAAAACAAAAAAACTACAACTTAATTTACTAACATAGACATACAGGTAAATCACTTTCATTAGACCTGCACGGCATTAACATAGTGAGAACAAACATTTAAGAAATCATTCACAATTTTTCTTGCGGCTTAGTATATTACATTTCTTCTACGACTATCTCTCAATATCATATTGACAAACCAACAAGTTAAAATACTTAAACATTTCTAACCTTTTTCTCATTTTTTAAAAGCAGATACTAATATTTTTGAAAATATGCTTAGTTTTTTAAGTTCTTTTAGAGAGCTAGAATTAAGCAGTTCCGACATTTTTTCTACATTAGGTCTGTTATAGTAATATTTTTTTAGATACATTTTTCGTTGGGCATTGAAGTGCACACATTGGAGTAAATAGTGATATCCATCTCCTATATCTTTTAAGCAAAAGGGACATAATCTTAAATTATAATCTATTCTGGAGTGGCGACCCAGTTCAACAGGGAAATTATTGTTACTTGTTCGTATTTTTAGTATATAGATAGCTTCTTTCAGATGTAATTTATTTAAAAAGGGTGGACTATTTTCCCAGTCAGATTTATATTTTAGAGCGCTATATAATTTACCTTTATTGCTTATTAGCATACTCTCATAAAGTTCTTGTTTACTTTGATCATTTATACGTAAGTTAATTATTGATTTTGAAAGTTTAGTGTCTATTATATCTTGTTCTAACCAAATATATCCTAATCCTAGTTGTTCCAATTGTAACTTTATATTGGCGGACCATTTGCATTTTTCAACCAGGTGCTCTTTAAGTAAAATGTTATAAATTATTTTAGAAATCCTGCTTTCTTTGCCGGTCGCTATTTTGATCCAGAAGTGTAACATTCTTTTTTTAATAAATGATCTTATATAGAGTTTGCCTGTTTCGCCTAGGACTACATAATTTGGTGTTTTTGTGTTCAATTTTAAAATCATCTTAAAATATCTTAGTCTAACATTTTCTAAAATGTCACAATTTTCCATACCCCATAGTTCGCAACCGTAGGTTAGTATAGGTAGTACTGTTTGATCAAATAGATCAATTTGACTATCTATGGGCAAGCTTAGTGTATGGCATTTTCTGAGAAGATTGAACATAGCATTAGTACCTTTCATCTTACAATATTTCCTGTGTTCTGAGAAAGAACCGTTAGCTGAGAAGATTATTCCCAGGTATTTAAATTTAGAAACTATTTCTATTATATTATTATTTAGTACAAATTTCTGATTTCCTACCCTCCCCTTTCTACCGAATATCATTATTTTTGTCTTATCTTCATTTATGTTTAAGTGGTTCTCCTTGCAATAGTTACTGTAAATGTTTAAGTTTTTCTGTAATTCTTTTGCGGTTTTAGCTAGGATTGTTGTGTCGTCAGCATATAATAATGTGAATATTTTTAGTAGATCTGCGTTGTTATCGTTGCTGATAGTTAAGCTACTTGCACCTTTTAGTTCTAAATAAGAATCTAAGTCATTAATAAACATAGAAAATAATAGAGGGCTCAGATGTTCTCCCTCTCTTAGTCCTGCTTCGCAGTTAAATAACGGTGACAGGTTTGTATTTAATTTTACTGTCGATTTAATATCTCTATATAACCCCTGTATACATTTAAGGAAAATTCCATCTATGCCTATATCTAACATTTTCGCCCAGAGTAATTTTCTTTTAATAGACGGGAAAGCTCTTTTTAGATCAATGAATGCACAGAACAGTTTGTCACCTTTATTTTTTATTAAAAAGCTCAGCGCATATAGTATAAATGATGCTTCCGTTGTGGAATAACCTTCTCTAAAACCCATTTGATTCTCGTTTAATAAGTTGTGCTCTTCAAGGAACATCTCCATTCGTACATTAAGAATGGATGAGAATAGTTTACCTAAGCATGATAATAAGGTAATTGGTCTAAAGTTTTCGGGCTTTGCCTTGCTGCCTTTATTTTTATATATTGGACATATCATCCCTAGTGACCAGCTTTCGGGGAAAATTCCATCTTTTAGGATAACATTGAATAATTTTACGTATGTGGGTATCATTATAACCTTTGTGCATTTTATATATTCATTATAAATTTTATCGTGTCCGCAGCTTTTATTATTACTTGTTTTATTGATGGCTGATAACACTTCATTATATGTTATTTCACCATTAAGTCTTGTCGTATCTAAGTTAGGTGCGGTTAAATTGGTTTTTATTGGGTTCATGCAACAGTTGTCTGTCGTTTCGTTTTGGGATTTGAAAAAATGGAACAATTCGTCAATACTAATGTCATTATAATCTTCTTTTCTGTTTTTGTCCTTTAGGATACGCCAGTACTCTTTTGGATTCATTCCTTTCAGATTTTTTATTTTATTTCTCATTTTGTTTTCATATTTATTTATAGCGGTGTTCATTTCACGCTTGTAGTTTTTATTGTGTGTTTTTAAACTTTCAAGTGAGCCTTTGGTTTTAAGGGTACTATTCATTCTTCTTGCTTTAAGGTATAATCTTCGTTTTTGTCTACATATAAGTGTAAACCAGGGTTTATTTTTTCTTAGGTTATTTTTATCATTAGGGTATCGATTTGTGCCAAATATTTCATTTGCAGAATTTATTAATATTTTATTTATTTCCTCTACTATGTTATTTATTTCTTGTTTTTTGTTTGCAGGGGAGTTACAAAGGTCACTTCTTTCTAGTAATTCGTCTAGTTTCAGATTTATGCTGTTTTTGTTTTGCTTTTCTACCATTTCAAAATAGTTCTTAGATTTAGTTTGCACCCACGGTTTAATGATCTCTACCACTGGTCTATTATTTAGTCGTCTACGCGCATTTCCAGGTTTATTTGCTCCACCAATCTCAATCTCATATTCACATGATATTAAACAATGGATATCTGAGAATAGGTGATCAAAGTCGTGGATTATTAGATTCCTAATTTTGTGAAAAAGGTCATTGTCTGCTAGTACGTAATCGATTACTGTGCTAAATGTAGTCGTAGGTTTATGTGACAGTAACCCCTTCCTTCCATTCATTATTAACATGTTTGTGTTTTTACATGTTTCGATTAGTTTGCGGCCCCAGTTATTCGGTATTGTCGTATCTACGTTTATACGTTTGAGTGGAATGTCTTTTCTTTTAAGCGTTTCTTCTGTCTGGGTACTTATTTCTACATAGAGTTCGTGGGGACTTGTTATGGAGTCTATAATGTAATCTTCTCTTTCTTTGGTATGAGCGTTAAAATCACCCATTATGATTATATTGTTAGTGATATTTCTTTTATCGATTATTTCCATTTCTAGAATATTGAAAAAATCAGATTGGGCATATGGGGAATTCTCGGGTGGGGTATAAATAATTAGAATTAATAAGGGATTGTTTTCTGCTCCTATTTGTAGCCAAATCATTTCATTATTGTCACATCTTAATATTTTAGTTTTATCAACTAGGTCATTTTTTATGGCCACACTCAGTCCCCCCGATCTACTATTGTTATTATGGTGTCTAAATTTGTGGAAAAGGGTAAAGTGTTCTATACTTATAGTATCGATATCTTCCACCTTGTCATTATTAAGTTTTGTTTCCGAAAGACCTATAACATCGAACAAATTTATCTTATCAACAAACTCTGGATACATCATTCTCCTCACCAGGCCACATACATTTACATAGGCTAACCTTAAAAAGCGTTTTTGGTTTTGTTCACCTATGCTAATGCCACTGTCCTACAGCACCGTGAGCGTTACGCAGTCTGCCGAGGTCGTACCACCCTCCTGATGCATCTGTTGTTGCTGGTATTGTTGTTCTTTCTTCTGATGTTGAGGCTGTAGCTGGGGTAGCTGGGGTTGTGGTTGCTGCTGCAGTTGCTGATGGTACTGCTGATGTAGTTGCTGCTGTTGGTATTGAGGTTGTTGTTGGATTTGCTGCTGATGATGATGAGAGGGATGCTGCGGCTGCTGGTGTTGAGGTTGTTGCTGGTGTTGGTGGTGCTGCTGCTGAAGTTGTAGCTGCTGGTGATAAGGTTGTTGCTGGTGTTGGGGTAGCTGCCGCTGTGGCAACTGATGCTGCTGATGTTGAAGATGCTGTGGTTGCAGGTGCATTTGCTGTTGTTGCTGATATTGTTCTTGGTGATATTGTTGTTGTTGCTGCGAATGTTGAGGTGGTCCCGTGGGATAAACTTGTTGTCGTTGTAGGTATAGTTCTGGAGCCTGCTGTTGTTGTTCTTGTTGTTCTTGTTGTTCTTGTTGGTATTGCTGTTGGTGAGGCTGTTGCTGAGGCTGTTCTTGTTGTTGATGCTGTCGTTGTTGTTGCCGTTGATCATGTCCGTGTTGATACCGCTGTTGTTGCAGATTCATTTGTTTTTGATGGGGTTGGTAAGATTGTTTTTTTTGATCATTCAGTTCTTGCTGGATATGTTGAGACCGATACAGTAGTTCTCGCTGATGTAGTTGCTGAGGTTGCCATAATTGTTGACGCTGGTTCTGTTGAGGCTGTTGTTGTTCTCGTTGTATGTTTTGTTCATGGTCAGGTTGTTGTTGTCGAGTTTGCTGTTGTTGTTTTTTTTGTTGTTGTGAGGGTTGAGAGCGACTCGATTGCTGTTGGTGTTGATCTTGACTTCGCCAGGGTCGTTGTTCGTCCGGTGCTCTGAGGGCAACAATTACGCCTTGACTGTCAACCCTCCAAGACCCTTCCGGAGAGGTCAGGATGTCATTTTTAAGGAATACGTTTCGACCATATTTTTCCTTTAGATCCTTTAGTTTAGGTAAAAGGATTTTTCTTCTTTCGTTTACTTTCTTCGGGAGATGATCTCTTATTCCAAAGGGTTTTCCAGCCAGTTTGTAAGCGATTCTTCTAATTGAGTTTTTATCATATAGATGGAGGAAGGTCACCACAATAGGTCTTTGCTGTCCTCTGTGATAGCGTCCCAATCTATAGCAGCCTTCAATCGCGAGTTCATGGTCTATCCCCAAGTGGTCATGAAGGAACTGATTAACCGTGCTGTAGCAGTCTTCGTCTCTTCCGACTTCTTCTAAACCAGTTAGAAGTAGATTGTTTATTAGAACCTTGGTCTCGAGCGATAGAGTACGCTCCTCGAGTTCGTTCAACGATTTGTTGAGCTGACCAAGGTCCTCTTCGTGCTTCTTTAAGGTGGTGATGTTTTCAGTTGAAATCTTATCTACTATACTGATTACTTGTTCAACTGCGGTCACACGCTCATTCAGTTGCTTTACCATTCCAATCTCCTCGCTAATCTTCTCCACCCTAGCTACTAACGTGTCTAGAGAAGCTTGGAATGTAGGAAAGATTTGCAGGTGTTGCACCAAGGCTTCTATCTTCAAGCTGCTCTCTGATATTGAGAGCTGAACGTTGGTAAATCCCTGCAAGATTTGGTTATTGAAATCCTGCTGTGGCCCATTAATGGTTGTTTGCTCAGAGATATCCAAGCAACAACCATTAAATGAAGAGGAGCGACGCAGCCTTTTTTTATTTTTTTCACCAGCCTGCTTAACATCCCCAACAGCGTCTAGTACTCCAGTGCTACAATCACTGCTAAACGTAACATTAGACGTAACATCAGACAACAGCACACATGCCATAATAAAAACAAAGTCTGAAGGTCCAAAGAAGAGAAAGGTTCTCTCCCTTGTTTACAGACGGTTCGTCTGTTAACTGTTGATTGTTGATTGTTGATTGTTGATTGTTGATTGTTGACTATTGACTGGAGGGTTGATATACAGGCAGAGAGAAAGGAGGAGAGGGGAAGAGAAGGTTGATATGTCCAGCTCTCGTCCCACGTCTAGTTGGTAAGTGGCGTCCGATACCGAGCTATGTTTACACAAAATTCCAGGTGTAAAAGTTATATCATGTGTAGTACACGGTACACGGTACACGATACACAGTTGAATAAACTTGACATTTTAGATTGAGAGTGGGCAAAAAAAAAAAAAACACAGTGTTGTGACTAGTTGTGAGAACTGCTCAGTCACTTTGACTCTAACAATCTTAGCAAACTAAATAAAATGATTAATAAAGTCGATTATACAAATTAGTCAATAATTGACTTAATTGTCACGCAATGACTGAATAAAACACACAATTTGAAAAGATTAATTCACAACAAATCAACCAATATAAGTTTCGCAATGAAGAGTGAAAAATGAAAACACAAACAATCATCAAATATGAAGAGACGAAATACACTGCTGGGTCTTGTCGACACTCGAACACACACTTACTGTCTCCAATTTATACCGGTGAGCGAATCTTTGTTCCAAAACTGATCCAGGACAATATGAATAGAAAAAACCCAAACCTGATTTTTAGCTTTTCTTCAATGATGTTGTTTTTATTTTATTTTTTTGTTGCTTTCTAATAAATCTTTGTTATATTTTTCTTAATTGTCAGGAAGAAAAGTTTTTCCCAACAAAACCTGTCACAGATCGAGTTACTTTCCTTACAAAGTTTCGAAGGGAATTTTACACAAAAGAATGTTGTTGTTTTTATCAATAATCTTCATCGAATGCGTGTCATAGATACTGTCCCCTGCCATTGTAATTCATTACGGAGTAACAACACATATGATGTATTTCAAGGGGTCGGCAATATTTTGATAATAGTGTGCAAGATTATGATTTCAAATTTATTGAGCGCGCCAACAGACTAAAAGTCAACCTGATCTAGCAATGGATTTCTTGTAGAAGTGATTTGTATTGCCTATTTATTAGGGTGAAGGGGGGGGGGGTGTCTTACGAGTGCCAATGAAAATTGTTCTGCGTGTCAAGTATGACACGCGTGCCGTAGGTTGCCAATCCTAGGTATATTTAACCTGAAGATCAATCTGTCAAGATACTCTCGGCTTTAGAGGTTGGTGGTCATGGTGGATGGTCCTCCAACTTAGCAATCGGACCACGAAATACGTTTTACTACACCTTTTCAAATGCCGAAACCTTAAAAAAAATGTGGGTTTTTTTTTAACGTGGAAGATACATTTTAGAGGATGTACTGAATACTGTAGTTAATATAGGGCTAGTGAAACACGGCTGGTGGATTGTGTGGCTAGCACAATGTCTAGCCGACGTTACTTTTTCCCGAGAATAGCTGGGAATAAATGCTAGTCTTCACCAGGATGGGAGCCCGGGAACTTCTGGGCGGAGATCTGCTCTCACTGCCGGGCACTTCTGTGCTCGCGTCGCCGGGAACTTCTGTGCGGGGATCTGCTCTCACTGCCGGTCACTTCTGTGCGGAGATCTGCTCTCACTGCCGGTCACTTCTGTGCGGAGATCTGCTCGCGTCGCCGGGAACTTCTGTGCGGAGATCTGCTCTCACTGCCGGGCACTTCTGTGCGGAGATCTGCTCTCACTGCCGGTCACTTCTGTGCGGAGATCTGCTCTCACTGCCGGTCACTTCTGTGCGGAGATCTGCTCGCGTCGCCGGGAACTTCTGTGCGGAGATCTGCTCTCACTGCCGGGCACTTCTGTGCGGAGATCTGCTCTCACTGCCGGTCACTTCTGTGCGGGGATCTGCTCTCACTGCCGGGCACTTCTGTGCGGAGATCTGCTCGCGTCGCCGGGAACTTCTGTGCGGGGATCTGCTCTCACTGCCGGGCACTTCTGTGCGGAGATCTGCTCTCACTGCCGGGCACTTCTGTGCGGAGATCTGCTCTCGCTGTGTGAATTACTGTGCCCCATACTGTCGTTAAAAGTAGAAAAAAAAATAACCTTTTTTAAAACATGTCGGCTTGGGAAGTGAGCTGGGAACGGATGAAATTGACATGGACATATCCATATAATCCCTGTCGTTATTTTCTCGTGGAGTAAAGTATCCCGTCAGAGCGAATAGATCCATATAACTAGCGTACACCAGTTTCTGTGGCCATGACATTAAAGGGAATTGTGTGGCCAGCACAACGCCCAGCCGCCTTCACTTTACCCCAATTAATGCCAGCTACCGATCAGAGCTTGGTAAACTCAGGGACATACTAGCCTTCACCAAGATTTTTTTTTCCCTAAAAATTGTATTCTAAATTTAATTATCCCCCTGAATTTTCTTTTAGGATACCTTTAATTAATACATTTATTATTATCTTCATTTTTATTATTAATATGTGTATTACTATTATCGTTCAATTCATTATTTACTAATGCTATAATTTTCTTATGTTTTTGACTATGCCTTAATTGTACCTATGTACTATGTGGCAAATAAAATATTGTTCATTGTTCATTGAACCCAGGATGTTCGGTATGCCAGTCGAGCGCGCTGCCGCACGGCCACCGCGCGTAGGGGTGCTTGGCCAGTTTGGTTCTATTGAGCTGTTTGGTTCTTGTTGTTACAGTTTTATGGTAGGGGTAGGGATAGGGCTTGGGGGTCTGGTTTATAGAGCAAAACCTGACACCGAATTAATACATAGTTAATTGAAATGTACTGTTATCTTTCTACTGATGAAAAGAAACCAACCAACAATAGGAATTGTAAACACATGAGGTCATGCAACCAAGGCTGATTTCAACAACAGAATCGATCTACAAGAACAATAGCAAAACAGCATGAGTGACGTCATGTGCAGCTCACGTTGCCATGGATATCAGGTTTTAGTTTACAAAGGTGCCAACTACATAATATTCCAATCCTTTGAATCCCGAAACAGGAAGTAGAATTTTGAGCTAAAGAAATTATTTCATATTTTGACTTGAATAAAAGACACAGGTAGAATTGACGATATCTGGTTTGTTTAACAAGACTAATTTGTGTTTTTTTTACCGCTGTTTGTCAATGCTCTTGTTTTTTCCACAGCTGACAGCGATAGCTTAAATATTAAAACGGGTAAAATATTTAACTATCGCTACAATTACAGCGTATTACAAAAGGGTGCTGTCCGTCTAGTTTTGCGTAAATTAAAGCGCGAATCCGTGACAGCTGAACTTATTAAATATAAATGAACAACAACAACAATGAACAATATTTATTTGCTACATAGTACATGGGTACAATAACAGCATAATCAAAATAAACGAAAATTATAGCATTGAACAATAATAGTAACATAAATATTAATAATAAAAATGAAAATAATAATACATTAATTAATTAAAGGTATCCTAAAAGAAAATTCATGGTGGATAATTAAATTTATAATACAATTTATAAGGGGGAGAAGAAAAAGAAAAAACAACAACTTAATTTACTAGTTAACATAGACATACAGTTACATCACTTTCCTTAAAGTGCCTACATAGGGGGGGGGGGCATGCCATCAAGTCATCACTATATATAGGTACTTTGTATTTAACTAACCGCTAGGGGTGACATGCCCTCACGTCATCACTATATATAGGTACTTTGTATTTAACTAACCGCTAGGGGTGACATGCCCTCACGTCATCACTATATATAGGTACTTTGTATTTAACTAACCGCTAGGGGTGACATGCCCTCACGTCATCACTATATATAGGTACTTTGTATTTAACTAACCGCTAGGGGTGACATGCCCTCACGTCATCACTATATATAGGTACTTTGTATTTAACTAACCGCTAGGGGTGACATGCCCTCACGTCATCACTATATATAGGTACTTTGTATTTAACTAACCGCTAGGGGTGACATGCCCTCACGTCATCACTATATATAGGTACTTTGTATTTAACTAACCGCGTAACGATTAGAGATAAAATACCCAATTCAAGGAGAGCACTGTCAAAGTCAATACAACAAGGTACAGTGGCGCGTTTAACTGGCGTACTGATGGTCCTGGGTTCGAATCCTGGTGAAGGCTAGGATTTGTTCTCGGAGTCTGGAGGGTATTTATGAGTCTGCCCAGCGCTGATGGGTACCTGTCTTTAGTTTTGAAAAAAAAAGTTGGCTGCGCGTTGTTCTGGCTACACAGTCCCCTAGTATGCCGTGGCCACAAAAAATAAAATGCTGAACGCTGGTTCTGCACAGGCTCTATTGATTTATTTTCTGTTATATATTTTACATTGAAAGAATATGCTAACTTACATCTAAACAACGTGCTTATTTCTACATCCGTAGAGATTTCAACTCAATTTGTGATGATTAGGGAATTTTGAAAAGTGATTATGTCCTTTTCTCCCCTTCCCCCTACCTCCAGCCCCACCCTCTCTCCCCTTACCTTATGTACTTGATCACGTGATTGAATGTCAACGAAACAGCACGCGAGGTTAACCACGTGTTGTGTTGCCTTGCAGGTCTTCAGTAAACTCAGCAGTATGCTGTTACGTCTGAACGTGCTGTTGCCATTCATCGCTCTCATGATGCGCTTGGAGTTCAGGAGCGGCGTCCAGGCCCTGATCACCTTCAAGTCGCTGGACCCCACGAGGAAGAAAATAGCCGGCCAGGTAAGACGATGTTAAGATAGAGAAAAAAAAATAGCAGATGTACACAGTACCATACATGTTGAGAGCATGCAACAATCACTTTGTAGTGCTGGCCACACAATCTTTCTGTTAGTTGATAAGTTAAATCCCTAGAAAGGTTAAAATATTCTTCCAACATGCCGGTGGCAGATCGGCAGCACGTTCGGCTGGCGTACCTAAGGTCCTGGGTTCGAATCCTGGTGAAGGCTAGGATTTGTTCCCGAGTCTTCGCGGGTGTCCCTGAGTCTAGCCAGCTCTGATGGCGGGTACCTGACTTTAGTTGGAGTAATGTAAAGGTGGCTGGACATTGTTTGGGCCACACAATCCCCTACTATGTCTGTTCACAGAAACTGGTGAACGCTGCTTCACCGGGCCCTAAGGATAAGTTTGGTCCGACGGGAAACTTTACTTTTATTTATTCCCACCGTTTTTCTTCTTTTTGTTATGATTTAAATTTTATGTCACGTGGTTGCCGCCATTTTGTTTTCGCTCTCGTTCCAGGAGAACTACATCTCCACAGTGCAGAAGTTGGTTCAGATCGAGCGGAAGAAGATCGCGGAGAGACGGCGGACCACCTCCTACAACGGCAGGAAGAGCTCCCTGCACGCGGGGTCGCCGGAGGTCAAACCCAAGGGGGTGAGCGTGACCGAGCTGAAGCCACGCAACGAGATCTCCCTCGTGTCCGAGGAAGAGATGTCCAAGATCAGCCAGGCTACGTCCTTCGTGTAGTGGCCGCCCCCTGGAGAGAGCCACGGTGGTTACCACAGTTTCGTTTCCGGTGCTACGTTGTGTTCCGGTGTCATGGCTGCGGCTTGGTTTCACTGGGACCGTTGGACTATACAAATCGCACGTGTGCTATTAAACTTCGTATAATATGGACTTAAGAAATGCGTGATGACGACAATTAAAGGAATTAAACAAGACATATAGAGAAATTAAAGAGGACTTAACCCTTCCCGTACCGACCTACTTCTATCTATGCTGCCTTCAGTTCCGCTATATACGCGCCCGGAACTGTAAGGGTTAATTGAACATAGAAAGGACGTAAAGAGAACAAAATGGGGAGCGTTTGAGTCCTCTCTATTCTCAGGCTTAGTGTTATGTCACTCTTGAAATAAACTTATAGACAATCATGAAGCACCTGGATTAACACTGTGCTTATTCGTCTTGTGACTACCAGGACGATTGTGTTGATAAGGCAAAACTTGCTTTTGTTTTATGAATATTTTTTTTTAAATAATGCATGTATGTGTGTTATGTGTGGGTGGGTGTTTAAGTGTATTGTGTGAGAGAGATTGTATCGCTGGCCAAAGACCACTAGGCTATCGTTCAGAGTTCTTTTCTCGTGGCCTAGTTATTGTTATACTAGTATAACGTCCCCAAGGAACATGTATATCAACACTTAACTAGCGTATATAAGAAGTAAATTCCCATAGATTTTTTCCATAATATATTTGTATTGGTCAGGATGGGTCACTATGTTTTCTCCCTCGTCTGGAACCGTTCCAGTTGAGTGAAAGTTTTCATCTACATCCGGTAAGTCTGGCTCTACAAAGATGTGCTGAACTCGTTACTCGGTACTCCAGTACTCCATGCGTGATCTTTATATATTACTTTGCAATGGCGGAGCGCATCTCAGACGCAGTCGGCCCCGCGGTGTGCTTACGACAGAGCTCTGAGCTTCTAATATGTCTTTAGGCTTACATCCAAGAAAACGCTTACTCTTCCCTCCACGGATATTACAGTGCTGGACCGCCCATGAATCTCAGGCCGTATTCTTGACATCATCAGTAGTAGCGGCTTTGCATCGTGCTGGCCACACAATCGAGCCGACGTATCTCTTTACTTTACTTCCTTTCTTCGTGAATTATTCTATTCTTTGATTACTTATCTTCTTTAAAAACAAATAACCTTTTGAAAATAATATTAAGGTTGCTATGTTTAAGAACGTCTGAACCTTCAACAAGCCACAATGAAGAACTGAATAATTCATGCCTAGCTTTGAGTCAGTCGTTGAATCTAAATCTAGATTATATTTTTTTGTATGAATATTTTGCTTGAAAATATGATGAAGTGTCCATATTATATATATATATATATGATTTTTCTATTATGCGATTTTTCGTTTCTTGTAAAGTATTTTTTTAAGAATTGTGTTCATGCGTGTAAATGTTGAGTCATTCAATGGCGTACACTTTCTGAAGACAGATGGCGCTTCCCCTTTAACATTTGCTTTCAATAGCCCATGATATGTCACTCGCTGTCTGTCACTCAGATAAATATAACTGTCAAGGAGTCATTGTATTGCGGGCCAGATTTCTCAAATAAAGTGACAAAAATGTTTCAGCGTTAGTTGGTTGTATCTTTTTAAAACGTTCAACACGAGTGGGTGGCTATTGACAAATAAATTGTTTTGTATAAAAGATCGGATGGTTTTTGTTTTGGCAGGAAAGACAACTCGTGACAAAGACAACTCGTGACAAAGACAACTCGTGGCAAGGACAACTCGTGACAAGGACAACTCAAAGAGAATGTTGGATAAACACTGGGACCGGTGTTTGCTTTTGTGTTGCTATATGGGCGTGTGTGTAATACATAAAGTGTTACTTTCTAACTTTAGAAATACAACACAATAACAATCTATTGCAATGCTTAGATTAGTACATTATAAGGACCAAAACACTTAACTTATTCCTTATACAAGAGCCAATGCATAAGCAAGAAACGCTAATAAAATTGAAAGTCTTAACTCAATCCACAGATAAGCTTAGCACGGCTAGTGTACCGAGGGTCCTGTGTTCGAATCCTGGTGAAGGCTAGGATTTTGTTCCGAGGACTCGAGTGTGTCCCTGTTAATTTTGTTCCGAGGACTCGAGTGTGTCCCTGTTAATTTGATCCGAATTGGATACATTTGTATGTGCAAGTCTGTGCGTGTGTCTGTGTGTGTGTGTGTGTGTGTGTCGTATGTCGTATGTTTCTATCTATATGAGTGTAACGTTTTTTTTTGTGTGGGTGTGGCTATTTGAATGTGTGGCTCTGTGTGGGAAGTGATTGTGTTGTATGTATTTGTGCCCACATATGCATTCAAATGTGATAATTAAAGTAAAAATACAACAGAAAAATAAGTTTTTAATGTGTTATAACAAATTTAACATGACAACTCCTTTCTCAAAATTAAATAGACATAACTAACACACACACACACACAAATAATATCTTATTTCAAACGTTTAAAAATCAAACACAACCTTTCAAAAAATGATAGGTATAAATCTTCCTGCTCATTATTTCACACAAAAGAAATAACTTAAATAATAGCCTATGTAAACCAAGACCATCAAGAACATTTATTTATGAAGTTAGTTGTTGTTTTTTTTAAAGATATTAGCGGGAAAGGTGAATAACTCTACACAAATGCGGAGTGACAGATGTCGTAACCTCTCTGTACCTTGTGTCTTTGTTTCAACTGAAATAAATCTTCCATTTACTTGACCCAGATTTTGCTATTTTAAGACTGGATTCGCGGCCCACGGTAAATTGCCAATCTAAATTTTTAAAAGCTAAACAATGATTAATGTATATTTTTTTATTAGAACTATTCTTTGGAGCGCATATTCAAATAGCTTACTGGTGAGCTTATACACCGAGAACATAGACCTAGTTCCAGTTTGAAATGTTGGTTTAGCCAAGAAGTACTGATTTCCATAATGAGGTCGGCGCAACAAAACAACGTAAAAAGTAGTGCAGCTATTTGATTGGTTCGACGCACTGCAGTGACATTAATGTATAGGGCTTTTGCAATCACGTGACAAAAAGCACGTCATGTTTGTTTACTTTGTCTATTGGTGACAAATGGCAGCCGTATTACTATACGTTTTATTTTTAAATAGCATCATTTCAACAATATGACGTGAAAAGTATATAAAACACAGTCGTGCGATGAAAATTAACATTCAAAACTAAAATGTAAACCATTACAAAATCAATGGAATAGATTCCCTAAGTGCAAAATATTTAATTGAAGATGTCGATTGTCGAAAGTTAGCCAATCTTAACTTACTATCTAAAACTAAAACATAAGGTAAACTATTGAAAAACTATAAAAGCCTCAAATCTTGTTTATTTCGTGGACGGACTACTAAGGACTAGTATCACAGTTAAATATCAAGATTTATACAAACAAATTCCTTGTATTTTGGGTGTGAAATAGGCATGTTATATAACAATGTTATTCAACATTGTCACCATCATGGCTGCTATTTACTTTGTTACGTCATCTAGAAACCTTAGCCACGCCTATTGACAAGTCGTAACAAATATACATACATAAAAGGTCGCATAGAAAGACCTTTGCGGTCTTATTCGATCATTTAATTGAAAAAACGTGTTACTGATTGTACCAAAAGCTGTAGAAGATTAAATTTTATTTCCTTTCCAAAAAATGTTGCCAAAAGAAAACGATGGATTGTGAAAGTCAGAAATAAAATTTCACCTTTTTATAATATTAAACTTATTGCTTAATGGAAAAGAATATTCGTTATTTGTTTTTATGAATCTACGCATTGTGTTTTTTAATAACCAGGAAACGCAACTCTTGACTAATTTATTTTGTAAACAAAGCTTAATTTAACCTTACGCGACTAAAAGTATTAATTATCGCCTACTTTTGTTGTATTCCGCCAGCAGGCAGCAGTGTGTTTTTCCATTCTCTACTTGGAGTGTTTTATTTGTCTTCTATGTTTACTTTAGAGTGTTAATTTTTATACCAGTGGATTCGTGGAAATTTTCTCTTGACAATAGTGTAATTATTTTAGTGTTTCTGGATAAGTCTTATGAGTGATGACTTAATTTACCTTCTAATTAATCTATTAATACTGTAAAACAGGACTGAGCTTTTTCATAAAACTGGTCTCAACTGGTCTAAATGTTTACCCGTTCCGCTCCAGTAAACCGGTGTTTACAAACATTTATGACGACACACTATTCCTATTGTGTGTTTAGTTGCTTATTCTGATCTACTAAAGTACTTTTTAAATGAATCAAAGCTTTCTACGTAGTATTGGAAAAATTTGCTCGGATCGCCATACCCGTGTCGATGACAAAGTTTTTCAAATGATTCGTTGTCTTGGCATAGGGCGTCGACCACCAACGAGACGCGGGACTAAGGCTGGACGTTTTCATCGCATTACACCTGTAATCCCCGATGTTACCGAACAAGTCACCTACCATTATGATGTGCCTATTTATCTTAATTAACCCTTACAGTCCCTGGCGCGTATATAGCGGAACTGAAGGCAGCATAGATAGAAGTAGGTCGGTACGGGAAGGGTTAACATGCTTTGAGCCCTACTGTCTTACTTATATGTTAGGTCGGTTATTTTGTTTTGGTTGTTTGATTTGTTCCATGTTTGTAAAGTTTTGAATCATCATTTAGTTTTTTTTATCTCTTAGCCTATAGATTGTATCCGTGTTCTTGGTTGTATGTTAAATGCGCTCTGAGCTTGCATTATGCTTGTTGGCAGCGCTATACAAATGTTATTATTATTATTATTACTAACTTTTGATGTTAAAAACGGATTCCTCATAACTAATCTTGTATCCTTTATATAATTCTAAAAGACTAGAACTGGCCGTCGAGGTTGAAATCAATTGTCAAACACCAGCAAAAGCATGCTTTTTTGTTTACTAATTTAAAAATAGAACCGGAAGTTGTGATATCTTCCATTGGAAAAAGTCACGCCCAATTAAGACTTGTCAATTGCAGATGTCTTCTTTGCAGCGGGAAATGATTTTTTCAACAAGGATAGTCTAGATCAGCGGTTCCCAACTAGTGGGTCGCAACCCATTTAATGGGCGAACGACCATTTCATGGAGGTCGCAAAGGACCATAGGAAAACACTTATTTTTTATGATCTTATCCCTCCCCAGTGTGTAGCGGGGTCAAACAGGGACGTTTCCTGGCACCAACGCTGTTGAGTCCAGACCAAAGAATAGCAACCGTTTGATAATAGAGTGCCAAAGTGGGATTTCTAATTCATTCAGCGTACCAACAGCTTAAAAGTCACCCTGCTTTAGCACTCTATTTCTTATTCTTAATACTAATAATTATAATTTGTATAGCGCTACCAACAAACATAATGTAAGCTCAGAGCGCATTTAACATACAACTAAGATCACGAACATTACTCTAGGCTAGGAGACAAATCTAACTGATGATATAAAAAAATTATTTTTTAAAGTATCTTCTATAAGAATATAATATAATAATAATATATAATATAAGAATATAATATTTAATATTTTTTTAGGAGTCTTCTGCGCACCATTGGAAATTGTATTGCGTAATAAGTCTGACACGCTTTCCGTAGGTTGCAGATACCTGGTCTTGACCAGGGGTCGGCAACCTTTTGCTAACAGTGTGCCAAACTAGGATTTCTAAATTATTCACCGTGCCAACAGCCTAAAATGAATCGTTTCAAATTTTTATAATTAATACAAAATTAAATTGTTTGTGATTATCATCCTCTTTATTTGCATTTATATCAAATTCAATATTTTATTACTAAACGTTCATATTTATGGTAATTATTGTCTAAACATTATCATCTGTAAGTCAAGATGAGGATCTAACATCTGCAAATGTTAATTATATTGATCTCAGTTTTACTGAGAAGTCCTTTAATGTGATTTAGATTGCATACACTTTACTCATACTTAACAAGTAATTATCAACGTTACGCGAAATGGATACGAAGTAATCATACAAACTGGGTAGCTAATGTAATGTTTAAAATGTACATTTAAATTCTTTGGTCATATAATATTTAAATAAACTTCAAATATTTTTTACAGTTTGATCATTTCAAAGTTAGAAATCGTAAGCCATTTATTCTTTTATAAAAGAAAAAAAGGAACATTAGAAATATTAGCTCAAATAAAACGGGTTAATTATCTCCCTTAAAATAAAATAAAAACTTGTCCACGTTTGATTCAATAGTGATGCCAAAAATTATGTTTTGAAATAGAAAAAATATTACTGACTAATCATTATTTCTTTATATAATCCAACTTTATGGTATTCATTACAAGATTGTATTATTAGAGGGTTAAAATAATTTACGTTAAACAGTTGTAAATAAACATTTCCTGCATTAATTGTTTGTCCATTTAAGGCGTTTTTATTTTTAACATTAATAGTTACAAAAATTACACAAGTCAGTGCAATTTAATAAGTCTGCTTATTTTTCAAATTAATAATACCCGGTACAAATAAAAAAAAATTAGAATTAGGCCAACTTATAATTATGTTTAATGAAGATGAGCAAAAATCTATTCAATGTAGACCTAATTGGTCTGTATGAATAAATGTAAGTGACCTCCTTGTATGCTTAAAACATCTTCCATGTGCGATAAAATCTGTTCACAAAAGTAAGTTGAATCAAAAGCTGAAAGTAAAACAGTGAATGTCTAGCAGTTGAGAAAAGCAGAAGACTTTCCTAAGCAGCTTACGTCCAGATTTTTCCCCACAAATGGGCACATTTGGATGCCCATTTTTTTAATGTTTAAAATTCAACTTGCTACATGTTAAAATCGCCAATATCCCTTTATTTTACAAAAAAATCTACATCTAAAAAGGTTTTAATAATATCAAACCAGTTAGGCTTGGTGTAGTATGAAAAAAATAAGTTCATCAATTTAAAAGTCTTGCCTTTGATTAGAAAACTCCGCATTGAGTGTTTCGTTATACTTCTGAAAAAGCCCAACTTTATATCTTAATATATGCCTTACTAACTATAGGGATGTGCACCAGCTAAATGTTTTGAAATTGATTTATCTTATCTTATACATTACAGACGCTCCTTCTATAAAGAAGATTATTGCATCCTACGCTCATCCGTGGTCCGAGTCTAGTCCTGCATTTTTATTAATGTTTCAATGCAAGATATGTCCAGTTTCAATGCAAATCCATTCCAGTTGTCCTTGAAAATGCTAGTTCAATGTGTCGCTATGTCTTCAGAAAAATCGGTTTTAACAGTCAATTTTCCTCATTCAGAACCAGAAAATGTTTTGTTTTTTTTAAGACCAAGTGAAGAGGTTTTTCTCAAAGGAACGAGATTTGGAATAGCCTCATTTGGCAGTGACGTTTGAGAAGGGAAATAAATAAACAAAACTCGACGCTAAAAATCTATATTTAACCATTTTGCTAAAAATAAGAACCGGGAAAAGATTCGAAACATGTGGCAATAGATTCAAAACACGTGAAAATATTAATTTTTCCTAGTCGGAATCTTTTCTTTTACGTCACTTTCCTATATTGCCGGAAATGAAAACATCTCAAATGGCTACGAGATTTGGATTTTTCCTCCGAAAAACACACACATTTTAGTGCAAATAGTGAACTAATTACTTAAAATGTATCTTTAATATCTTGTAGAAATGATTTTTTTTAACATTCAGATGCTGAATACACTATTTAATATCAAAATGAAATGTTAACTCAATTTTGATAAAAAGCTCTTCACTTGGTCTTTAATCAATAAAATACATCTCTTTGAGGTCTTTTGCGTGACATTTAAAATCGCTCTGCGTGCCAAGTTTGGCACGCGAGCCTTAGGTTGCTGACCCCTTGTCTAGACTATTCCTCTTTTCATTCTTCAAACCTTACGAATAAGGTTTTTCAACATTTTTCATTTACAGATATGATATATAAGCTCATAACTATTAAAAGAAGTAAATGTGTACTAATGAAAACAAGCTAGTGGCTAAAAAGGTGTTTCAAAAATTACATTCATAATGTAAAAATATTAATTAATTGATTGTTCATTTTACGTATTTTATCATTTTGAATACGCATATACATTTTTTATTTTTCTCAAATGCAAATTGTGTTGTAAAAAAAAATGTTTTTTAAAATCATTGCTCCAGAGACCTAAAATTAGGACTATTACCTCCCTTGATTGGCTTTAGTAGGCTTTTAAATTTGTTAATTTGTTTATTTTTAAATATCGTTCTGTCACGTTGAATTTTATTAAAAGAATATGGTTTTTTAATATGCCAACAATATATGTTAATATGTTAAATCTTAATGGGTCAGAGAACCATTTCACCGGAAAATGCATATTTTATCTACATGACTGAGTCCTTTTCCTCCCAGCCTGTTCATGTCTGCTATGGTGTGCCACAGGGGTCTGTCATCGGCCAGTTCTTTTCACCCTTTACATCCAACCCCTCTCCTTTGTCATCGAACGCCACAACCTGAAATATCATTATTTCGCCGATTACATCAAGCTCTATAACAGTGCTGAGCTTGTAGACTTCGACAGGCTCCTTGCTTCCATATCCATCTGTTTCCTGCACATCAAGAACTGGATGACGGAAAACAAGACTGAAGCTCTTATCGTCGCTATGAGACAGAGGGTCGAGTCCCTCACTGCGTCTTCTCAGCTGGCCGACGCAACAGTACCTTTCTCCCCGACTGTCTGGATTCCACGCTGTCCATGCAGCCCCACATCTCCTTCCTCACCAAAAACTGCTTTTTCCACCTGCGTCGTATTGCCGCCATCCACCAAGGAAGCTTGCTTAAGCTCATCATCTCTCTCCTCTATTCCAGCTTGGATAATTGCAATTCGCTCTTGGCTGGTCTCTCGGCCTCCTCCCTTCAGGGCCTCCAACGTGTCCAGAACTGTGCTGCCTCACTGGTCCTTAAGAAGATGAAGTCGACTCATATCACTCCTCTGCTCCGATCTCTGCACTGGCTACCCATTAACCACCGGATCTCCTACCTGAATAACTCTGCCCCGGACTACCTTCGCTCCTGTGTCGAGTTCTACACACAGTCCCGTCCACTCCGCTCGGCTTCTGATGCACTAACACTTCAGATCTCTCGTGCGTAAATAGTGTCCGCTGGCCAGCTGGCATTCTCATGTGGGAGGTGATTCCAGGCAAGTCTTTTTATTTAACAAAAGCTAAATTGCCCGTTTTTTTCCGGTGGATTTACACTCTTTTTTTTTAAAGTAATATTAATTAAAATAAACATTTTTTCGAAAGAAAAAAAGCAATAGACTAACTGGAGAATCAATTCGTTATCCACTCCGCTAGAGAGGATACATGTGCTAAGTCAAATTGCAAAGGTGAAATATGAGACATTAAGGTCACGTGTCTTTAAATAAACCAATTTGATTGGTTGAACACACACACACATTCTACTTTGTATATATAGATTTGTAAAACATTGTAGTTACACGTTACACTACACAACTTTTCATTTGTCCTAATTAACTTTGTGCTACATCGCAACCAGTGGCGTATCTAGGGCTGGAGTCACCCGGTGCGGTAAACTTTGGGTGTCACCCCCCCCCCCCACCCGCCCACAACTTTCACCATAGTTTTCGTCTCCTTAAAATAAGCCTACAATTCAAATATGACAAAACAAAAACAATATTAATTTAATATTATAAAGTAAAAGCAATAAACAACTGAAACAACCGTACGGTTAGTTATTTTTACATTAAAAGCACTTTTTAAAATTATTTCTTTCCTGCTCTTCAAAACTGCAAACTTGTCGATCACCTCATCAAAATCTATATCATTAACAGTATCCCTTTCAATCGATAACAAAGCCAGATCTGAAAGTCTTGATTGTCACATGGTGGAGCGTAAAAAGCTTTTTATAAGCTATAGTTTTGAAAAGCTCCGTTCACAAGAAGCCTCAGACACACATACTGCTAGAACTAATTGAAGGCCTAGCGAGAGTGTTGGAAGAGATTCTATGAAGTCCCATTTAGTTATGAATTTCAAAATATCTAATACTGACCAATCCATGGTTTTTTTGAAGTCAATACCAGCTACTTTTAGCTGCCGTCTAAGCCGTGGTATTTCTTTTAAGAGCTCATCTTCGGATAGCTCATCGTAGAAACAGGTTAATAAATTGGAATCGGACACCAATAACTCTTCTTCACTTGCTGACAGTAAAATCTTGGGCTGAACAGCCTCAAACATATCTGCAGCTTCCTTAGTAAACACTGTTGACCTGATCTGGAGTTCAGAATGAAAGTGATCAATACACTCTAGCATCTCCCTACTGCTTTCTTCTCGCATAGACATTCCAGCATCTCTTAATTTCCCCCTGCCATTCTCTTCTTGAATCTTAATCTTCTCTCTATCGAAATCCCATGTTGGTCTAATTTTATAAGTGATTGTTCAATAGCATGCTCCACTAAATGACTCCGCTTTTCCTGCGAAAACAATCTTAAGGCGTCTAACTTGGTCACCACTTTATCAAGAATTAAGTCTTTAGTTTGCAGGTACTACTGTGAAAGATTAACTTCTTCAAATATTTCAGCCCAAAGGTTAAGGTAGGAGATTTACGTGAAATCACAGACAGCATGTAAAAGTCCTTGTGCTGTACCTCTTGTGTCCCAATTTTCACGAGGATCACATAAATCTTTAATCGCCGTAATACATTCATCAAGCTTATCTTTCACTGGCTTAACAGCAGCATGATGAGCGCTCCTTATTATTTATTTGATTATGATCTGCCATCCGATATGTTATCGGACTAGACCAGCAGTACGTGCTCATTAAAAGTATCATTTTTTTAAATATTGTTTTTTTCATTCGGGTGTCACCCCCTGAGAGGGTGTCACTCGGTGCGGTCCGCACCCCCTTCGCTACGCCACTGATTGCAACACACATACTTATGAGACATAAAAAAAATAACTTTATCTAGTATTAAAAATACGAAGTTGGCAACACTACCAGTCAAAACACTTTTATCTTCTTTTTTAAATCTTGTACTAAAAACCTAAGAATACTCCATGGCTGTCTGGGCGTTAACTTTCTTAGTGCTTCTGGCCACTAAAGACCTTAGTTGGCATTAATTTCCTTATAAGACAGATGAATGCTGATATAGGCCTACTCCCACGAACACACACACACTATTTACTTGTTTCATATTCCAGCATTAATTCGATTACATTCTCTTTCTTTCCGAGTGACATCAATCGGCATGGAATGGGTTGCCTCAACAGACCAGAAAAATAATTTAAAAAAAACTACAACTTCACTTCATTTAAAAACTTGATCAAAATGCAAAAATAGACTAAAACTAAGCGTAGGACGCATTAATCTTCTGTTTGTGGACGCCGAATCATATCTTATAAACAACCAAAGAATAGATCAAGTTTCGCAATATGAATATCTTGGCGTCACAATTACTGACAAACTGACTTGGTCTGACCACTGCCTCGGCCTCTGTAAGAAAATGCCCCAACGACTTTTCTGTCTTAGTAAACTAAAAAATATTTCATATAGAGAAAACCATTATGAATCTCTTTTACTCAGCGACTGTTAGTAGCATCATAACCTTCGCAATCACCTGCTGGTATGGTAATGCCACCACTTTGAACAAACACCAGATAGACCGCATAATAAACAAAGTTTCTCGTACTACACAGACAGAATTACCATCTCTTGCAGATCTATTCAGTTCAAGGTGCCTGTCTGTGATTGATAAAATCCTCCAAGATTATAAACACCCGCTTAACAGTAGTTACATAATATCTAGTCGATGTGGTCGGCTTTTTTCGATAAAGGCAAGAACAGAGAGATTTAGGAACTCTTTTGTTCCACTATCAGTTAGAATCTTGCAAAAGAATCACCAGTCAGCCAGGAAATACAATGGCTCAATAGCTGACTCCTAAATGATACTTTTTTTCTTGTATGATAAATGGAATGATAGTGTGCGCGAATGTCTATTGTGTTTTAGTACAAATGGTTCTTTAATATTGTTTTAATTACCGGAATGCTGAAAGACGAAATTTATGTAATCAATTCAAATTTCCATTTACTTGGTTCAATAAAGCAATCTTATCTTATACATTACAGACGCTCCTTCTATAAAGAAGATTATTTCGTCCTACGCTCTTTCATGGTCCGAGATTAGTCTTGCATTTTTATTAATGTTTTAAATGATGTCAAGTTACTGGTTTTCCTTGTTTGTTTAGGCCACTTTAGGCAACCCATTCCATGCACGGATGCTTCTTGGGAAGAAAAAGTACTTTTATGCATTTGTTCTTGCTAAGGGATAAGGAAAGTGTTTTTGTCTTTATGTTTATCTGAGCATTGTAACAGCTGTTATTGGGTTGTATTTCTAAATTATAGTTCAACCATCATTACCACCATTACCAAGTATACCATCATTACAATCAAACCATCAATACCACCATTACTAAGATAACCATCATGATCATCATGACCATCATTACCATCATTACCATCATTACCAAGATTACATCATCGCAATCATTGACATCATTACCACTATTCCCAGAATGGATCCGCATTACCTAAGTAGCATCATTACCGTCATTACCATTATCATCTCTATTACCAGCACTATCAACATTACAAATTATCATTATTACCATCATTACCATTATTACCCTTACCAATATGTTGCTCCAATATTTTAAAAAAAAGCTGTGTCACTGAGTAGATAATGCAATGACTGCTCAGCCATATTTTTAATTATGATTCTTTTTTTTTACATTCCAGACACTTTTAGTGCGCTAGTCCTGGATTTATGTAGCTGTTGGTGTGTTGTTTTGTAGACAAGTGTGTAGGTCTTTAAATAAATGTAATCTCTTACATAAAGATATCACTGCCCCCCCCCAATAAAACCACCTTATTCTAATTCCGGCGACGCCTACGGCTTCATTCACCTACATAAATAAAATCTCTTGATATTATAAATCGTGTCGTCCTCACCAGGAGCCGCCCATGCCAGTTAGGGCGAAGCCCGTGGCTTGGGTTTTAAAAAAAAGATGGTAAAAGGGGAGAGGGTATGAGCGTGCACTATTTAAAAACAACAACAAATCTTTGTTTGATAACTAAGTAGATCAGGTGGGTGTGTCCCCCTAGGGTCTAGTAGGCTGCCACGCCCCCCTCACGCAAGGGAGAAAGAAGATTTGTGGGTGGGGGAAGGAGGGGGGTAAAAAGAGGTGGGTGGGTGGTGGTCAAGACTTAAGGTCATACAACTAGAGGGCGCTAGGCCGTCTGTTTGTTTATTTTTGTATATCCTTGACCTAGATGTAGCGCGGAGTTCCTAGTCAATACCAGACAACAGAAACGCACGGGGTGAAATAATCAAACGTAAACCAGTTAACTATTTTATAAGGTACAAACATTCCTTGATTGTTACAGGAGAGTGGCTGGGAATTGACGGACGCAGGCTTAGGCCTGGTTCTATATGTCTCAGAAAAATAAAGACTTTAATTTAATAAAGACTTAATTTAAGTCCAGGGAGTTACAGTGTAAATGTGTTGATGAAAAGAGAGGGAGGGGGGAGCACATAAACGCCTGTCCGAGATTAGCCACCCCCGCGGCACGCCGATAGGGTCGAGCCACAAAACAAATGGTACAGTCACAGCAGTCACCGATACACTGCCCAGCTTCTCCCCCTTCTTGTGGAATTCCCGTTGGGCCATTAACGTGGTGACACACTCTTAGTTCTGCAATGTCGCCCGGTAGCACAAATTCTAGACGATACACCTGGACACCCAGGCACCAGGGCGGGGTTAAGGCGTGCTGTTGCGCACATTGTGTCCTCCTCCACTCAATCTATCGGGGGCCTCTCGGCGGGGCAATGAATAAATACTCGTACGCGCAACAAGGGGATGCCCCCCGGTGCACTATTAACGGAAGCGTATCAGTGATCTACACACCTCACAAACTTTGAGCTCCATGGTTACAGAAATGAGGTTTTGAACCAGAGTCGTACACTTCACATTCGAGAGTACTAACCACAGGACAACTAACCACACCTACACGGCTTGTTGTTCCGCCTCCCACTGATAATACATTTTGACATAAAAGCGACCCAACTTTAGCAAGACGACAAGAAAAGCATTGACAACTTTTATTAGATAATATCCGTAAAATTTTAAATGTCATCTTTTAGTACATTTTCTTCCCTATAATTGTTTATCTTAATCTCCGGAAATTCCAATGTTATTTTTGTTTTCGAATCATTTATTTCTTTATTTACTTGAGCTTAAAAAAAATCCTAGACGTTTTATCGTCAGTTTTAAAAAACTAAGACAAAAATGGCTCCCTCTCTCTCTCTCTTCGTCTCTCTCTCTCTCTCTCTCTCTCTTGAGAACAAACAAAAACCCTTTAGGGATGGTCGCACTCAAAGACCCTTTAACTGAGGTGACTACAAAAAAAGACACTATTACACACACAAACACACACACCTACGACACGCCTTTTAAATTCCTTTTCTGGATAAAGAGAAGAACAAAAAAAGTTAAAAAATAGACTTGTTATATAACTGACATTCCAAAATAGTAAAGACGGAAATAAACTTGTCAATAACTTTTTCTCTTTCTCTTTCTCTTTCTTATTTTCTTGTGTAAAATCAAAAGTAATGTCTCCAGGGAAATCTGGTAAAAAAAAAATCTTATTTTCCCCCCTTCATTCAACTGATTTCACTCTCGATACAACGAGTTAAATTGTTTAATAACAAGACAAGACAGACATATTACTAAATTTATTCCCATACACTTTCGAGATTGTCATGTAGAATTCCATTCTGAGATTAAATATTATGATTAGGGATATGAAAAAAGGTTACACAATTTATTTATCTTTACGAAATTAAGTTTTCTTAAAACGTAGTCCTGTCGTTACGACGCTTTAAGCCATTGGAATTTAGAATAACTCAGAAGTTAAATTCGTACAGTTCAATAGGCTTGGTGTGGGAACTAAGTATAGAAATCAAAGTACAGTTCAATAGGCTTGGTGTGGGAACTAAGTATAGAAATCAAAGTACAGTTCAATAGGCTTGGTGTGGGAACTAAGTATAGACATCAAAGTACAGTTCAATAGGCTTGGTGTGGGAACTAAGTATAGACATCAAAGTACAGTTCAATAGGCTTGGTGTGGGAACTAAGTATAGAAATCAAAGTACAGTTCAATAGGCTTGGTGTGGGAACTAAGTATAGAAATCAAAGTACAGTTCAATAGGCTTGGTGTGGGAACTAAGTATAGACATCAAAGTACAGTTCAATAGGCTTGGTGTGGGAACTAAGTATAGAAATCAAAGTACAGTTCAATAGGCTTGGTGTGGGAACTAAATAAATCAAAGTACAGTTCAATAGGCTTGGTGTGGGAACTAAGTATAGACATCAAAGTACAGTTCAATAGGCTTGGTGTGGGAACTAAGTATAGAAATCAAAGTACAGTTCAATAGGCTTGGTGTGGGAACTAAATAAATCAAAGTACAGTTCAATAGGCTTGGTGTGGGAACTAAGTATAGAAATCAAAGTACAGTTCAATAGGCTTGGTGTGGGAACTAAATAAATCAAAGTACAGTTCAATAGGCTTGGTGTGGGAACTAAGTATAGAAATCAAAGTACAGTTCAATAGGCTTGGTGTGGGAACTAAGTATAGAAATCAAAGTACAGTTCAATAGGCTTGGTGTGGGAACTAAGTATAGACATCAAAGTACAGTTCAATAGGCTTGGTGTGGGAACTAAGTATAGAAATCAAAGTATAGTTCAATAGGCTTGGTGTGGGAACTAAGTATAGAAATCAAAGTACAGTTCAATAGGCTTGGTGTGGGAACTAAGTATAGAAATCAAAGTACAGTTCAATAGGCTTGGTGTGGGAACTAAGTATAGAAATCAAAGTACAGTTCAATAGGCTTGGTGTGGGAACTAAGTATAGACATCAAAGTACAGTTCAATAGGCTTGGTGTGGGAACTAAGTATAGAAATCAAAGTACAGTTCAATAGGCTTGGTGTGGGAACTAAGTATAGAAATCAAAGTACAGTTCAATAGGCTTGGTGTGGGAACTAAGTATAGACATCAAAGTACAGTTCAATAGGCTTGGTGTGGGAACTAAGTATAGAAATCAAAGTACAGTTCAATAGGCTTGGTGTGGGAACTAAATAAATCAAAGTACAGTTCAATAGGCTTGGTGTGGGAACTAAGTATAGAAATCAAAGTACAGTTCAATAGGCTTGGTGTGGGAACTAAGTATAGAAATCAAAGTACAGTTCAATAGGCTTGGTGTGGGAACTAAGTATAGAAATCAAAGTACAGTTCAATAGGCTTGGTGTGGGAACTAAGTATAGAAATCAAAGTACAGTTCAATAGGCTTGGTGTGGGAACTAAGTATAGACATCAAAGTACAGTTCAATAGGCTTGGTGTGGGAACTAAGTATAGACATCAAAGTACAGTTCAATAGGCTTGGTGTGGGAACTAAGTATAGACATCAAAGTACAGTTCAATAGGCTTGGTGTGGGAACTAAGTATAGAAATCAAAGTACAGTTCAATAGGCTTGGTGTGGGAACTAAGTATAGACATCAAAGTACAGTTCAATAGGCTTGGTGTGGGAACTAAGTATAGACATCAAAGTACAGTTCAATAGGCTTGGTGTGGGAACTAAGTATAGACATCAAAGTACAGTTCAATAGGCTTGGTGTGGGAACTAAGTATAGACATCAAAGTATAGTTCAATAGGCTTGGTGTGGGAACTAAGTATAGAAATCAAAGTACAGTTCAATAGGCTTGGTGTGGGAACTAAGTATAGAAATCAAAGTATAGTTCAATAGGCTTGGTGTGGGAACTAAGTATAGAAATCAAAGTATAGTTCAATAGGCTTGGTGTGGGAACTAAGTATAGAAATCAAAGTATAGTTCAATAGGCTTGGTGTGGGAACTAAGTATAGAAATCAAAGTATAGTTCAATAGGCTTGGTGTGGGAACTAAGTATAGAAATCAAAGTACAGTTCAATAGGCTTGGTGTGGGAACTAAGTATAGAAATCAAAGAATCCTAAACTAGCAATCGTCTCTACAAGTTGACAGTTGTAGCTTTGCCACTCTTTTTTTTTATAATGGGTCTTGTGGGTCTAGCGGAAGAGTGTTGAATTGACATTACTAAGGTCTTGGGATCAAATCCTGGTGTGTGTGTCCTTGATCGATAACTTACATACGTTTGTGATGGAAAAGTAACGTCGTTAGGACATTGTTCCGGCCACGCAATCCCCTTCTACGCCATGATCGCTGAAACTGTTTGTAAGCTATATGTACTAAAACTGTCTGGGTGTTTTCTGGCGTGATAGTAAAAAGGGTGCAGAGAGGGGCAAGTGGCAGCGCGCTGGATCGCCCTACCGAAGGCCACATGTTCGTGTCCCCTGTTGAAGGCTTGGCTTGTATTTTTTACCCCGGGTCTGCAGCATTGTCCCAGCCTTGATGGCCCTGTTAGAGTAAAGGCTGGCCACACAATCCCCTCGTACGCCGAGGCCATAGAAACGTGTGAAAGCTGCTTAACTTAGGGTGGTAAATAACAAATAATGATAAAAAAAATGGATTGACTTACATTTTTAAGTAAAATTGTTGACAGCGCAAAGAAGTCAGCTGTAAGGCTGGAGAAAAGCTTTTTTTTTTAATAGATCATTGGACATCACCGGGAAAACCCAAAGTGACCAAGATATGGCTATAAGTATTTGTAGACCCTTGGTTTGGCTTATACATAAGTTCCACAAAGCTATGTTAATCCAAAGACTATAATAAAATGGACTGCTTGTTCTATTTTTAGAGCTTAAATGTTCTTTTTTTTCCGTGCGCAGCCAATAACGCTGTCTTATATGACTTCTACGCTCGTACGTTTGCCTAAAGGTTTCCGCTGTATAAAACTTTCGATTTTAATTATAATTTTTCATTGAGCCCCATTAAATAAAACGGAAACGAACAGTACAAAAGGGAATCGGGAATTCCGAAAAGAAGTCATTCGAGTCATGAAATAGCAGAAATATTAAAGCAAGCGGTCCATCTTATTATATTTTTTTGGATAATTTGATTAGTGTACACATGTATGAAGCGTTGTTGTTTTTTTATCCCTTGATAATCATGTTGTCAATTGTGACGTCAGTATTGTTAACTTTGTATATGTGACACTTACAAGACGCACTGCATTGTTAACTTAAACTTAAACGCATGGGTGTTGTTACACGATTATACATATAGATTTGATGTAATATTTTACAAGTTCAGTTGATAAATGATGTAGCTTGGAAGATGATATTCAATAATTTTCCCATCTGTTCGTTTCATAGATAAAAAAAGATATCTGAGTAGTATTGTCTCCGTGCAAAGTCTATAATAAGATGGACCGTATTGATCTGACAGAAATACTTCAAATATTTTAAAATAATAATTCATAATCCTCAATGTCTGGCTTACAAAAAAAAAAAAATTTCAAACTATTCATTCACAAAGAAATAATTCGAGCCAAAAATAGATATATTTTTACATCGATTTTTTTTAAAAGTTGATAAAAAAAATTCAGTCCAGTTCATTTCCCTTTCATTTAAAAGTTGTGTCAGTCAAGAACTAAATCTAAAACTCTGACATTCTTGTCATGACATTCTTGTCATTACACTAAAACTGACAGAAAAAAAGCATGAAATATTTAGGAAAAAAAGTTAAACCGAGTTTCATAACATACACACACACACAGACTAAACCTCACACACAATCACATCTGGCAGTGCTCAGATAAACATAAGGACAAAATCACTTTCTTTATCCCTCATGCAAGAACAAATGCATACAAGTACTTTTTCTTCCCTAGAGGCATCCGTGCATGGAATGGGTTGCCTATTCGAACAAGGAAAAACAGTAGCCCACAGAATAGGTATAGAACAGAATGCGCAATCCCTATATGCGCAGTCACTAAAAGTGAAGCTAGGATTCCGCCATTTTTTGACGCAGCGGTGTTCGGTGTGTAGATGTGAAGAAAAAGACATTGTAAATAAGCATAAATATAGAACTGCGTTTAAACAGTATGGCGTCGGTATTACTTCCGGAAACAGAAAAAAATGCTATTGCGCATTCTGTTCTATACCTATTCTGTGCAGTAACTTAATATCATTTAAAAACACTAATAATAATGAAGGACTAGACTCAGACCACGTATGACCCAATAATCTTCCTTTATACAAGGAGCGTATGTAAAATATAAGATAATCGTGTTTCAACTCTTGGAAACTTTTGTGGATATATTCATTATAAATTAAATCTAAAATAATTTTACCTGCAAGGTTTTAAGCCTACACTAGAAATAATGTATTCCCTAAGTCTTAACATGTGAAACCAAACATTGTATTATCTGTGCCTTAATTAACATGTGAAAGACATGTGTTTGTGTTTATAAAATAAAACGCATAATATAATCTTAGGCATGTGCAGAATTTTTTTTTGAAAAATTCTCAACTAAAATATTTGTTTGTTAGTTTTTAAAATTAGATTATAAAGTAAGTCTCAAATAAATGATCTCCGAAGATTTGAAATGTTATAATTCTTTGTGATTCACTGATGTTTTTGTGTGTGTATGTGGGTGTCTGTGTGTATGTAAGTATAAGAATCACCGGACGTAACGTGAAGATGACTTAGGTCTTAAGTAAGTTAAACTCGTCGCTCGTCACATCATAAAACTCGAAAAACATCCGATTTCAGTAAATCCTATTTTTATATTTCGCTATTTTGACAAAAACAAACTTTTGGTGCACTTACAAAGTCTCTACTACTTGGTTGATTCCTACTTAGGGGAGATTCCTACTTAAGGGATATTCCTATTTAGGCTATTCCAACCTACGTGACTCCCAGGTTGTTACACTCACGATGTGGTCACGCGCATCCATAACGACGCTCAAATGCACGTGCGATAGATGTATAGCTTGCACTCATGCTGACTGACATTGTGTGTGTGTGAGTGTGTGTGCTTGTGTGTGTGTGTGAGAGTGTGTGTGCGTGTGTGTGTGTTTGTGAGTGTGTCCAGCGACGTTTTTTTCTATCTGCCCAGCTGTAAGCAAAAAAATAATGTGATTAAAGGGTGTGGCTAGGTCAATGCTGCATCTTCCAAGGGGCTTATGGGATATTTATATGTCGGGTTGTTGTTTACTTGTTTGTTTGTCTTCGTGTCAAGAAATGGGCGGGTCGGGCAGGCTGTATAGTTTTATGATAGTTAGGCATGGCATTCTGACTTGCAAAGTCATAAAAATAGTGACAGAAAAAAAAAACAGGAAAGATAGTTAAATAGAGTAGATTAGAAAATTTGATATATAGAATAAAAAGTTGAAAGATGTATATATATATATATATTTAGATAGATAGATAGATAGATAGATAGATAGATAGATAGACAGACAGACAGAAGGACAGACAGACAGACAGACAGACAGATAGATAGATAGATAGATAGATAGATAGATAGATAGATAGATGGATGGATGGATGGATGGATGGATGGATGGATGGATGGATGGATGGATGGATGGATGGATGGATGGATGGATAGATAGATAGATAGATAGATAGATAGAAAGATAGATCAGATCGATGTAGATAGGTTGGAAACAGACTGATAGATAATTAGATGGATAAATAGAGATATAGATTAGATGGATACTTAGATAGATTGGTAAACAGATCAATGCATTATAGTGATAATTGATAAATAATTAAATTTAAAAAATACAGAAACAGATTAAATATATATATATAATGTGTGTGTTTGTGTGATTTAAAAAACTTCTAAAAACAAAGTATTTCGCATAAATCCTTCATTTTCTTTTGTTATGCGTTAGCCTACCAATCTATTTGTTCCTGGCATCCATGAAAAGAAAAAAGAAAAGAATAGTTTAACAAAAGCGAAGTTTATATTAAGAATTTAATTAGCCAACACATAAAGAACAAAGATTTTCTCATAAACTCTTTAACTGTGTTTCATTTTATTTCTTTGCCTTCCAAAGATTTTGCATTTTTTTTATCCACATAGTAAGAAAAAACTACAAAAAATAAAAAATGCAATTTATATGAAGAAAGAAAATTATAACTGTAAAGGCTTCTGTCAATCAGCTAAAAACAAATGATTCATAATCTGAAAATGAACTTAAGAAAATTTGACAATCTAATTAGAAGACAATAAATAAAAAGTTATTCAGAAACTCTTTAAAACCCTATTGACAAGTCTTAGTGAGGCCTGAACTTTTTAGTTCATATGAACTGCCGGTTTAATTCCGGCAACAAACTTAAAACTTAAATCACATTAAGTTTAATTTAAATTAGTTAGTTTACAACTAGCATACACTAAACCAAACTATATAAGTCAGGTGTCAATGCATACATGTACTTCCGGTTTATTTCCGGTTAAATGAATTTTAATAATGTATTACATGCTACATGCTAAATAATTGACTCTTCACGTCTGTCTTTCAAAATCAATAACTTTTTTTCGACATCTTTTGAAATTAATTTTAGCCCCTAAAATGTTCTTATTCGCAGAACAACCAGGAACGCAGCAAACAAGCGTGATTTGTCAGTAAATTAACAATTAGGACCGAAAAGTGTCGGAATTCATCGACCTTCTCCATGAATGAATAATCGTTAAGACGTGAAAATAAAGGAACAGCGGAGGTAGAAGAAAAGTCCACGCCCTTATGTAAGTCTTGCAAACCTTGCACATTATAAAATAATATCTTCCTGCTTGTCTTGTTTTATTATGTTTTCTATAAATTACAATATAATACAATATAATATACTATAATATAATATAATATAATATAATATAATATAATATAATATAATATAATACAATATAATATAATATAATATAATATTCAATTGTTGACAAAAAAAAAAACAAGCAAAAACAAACGCACTCAAATATTGTAATTTAATAAACAATTGAAAAAAATAAATTCACAAAAATGTGCATGCGAATATATTTCTTTATTTAAAGGCCGTCCAAATATCAAATTATGAAATTGTAACGAACTGTGAAGGAAACCTAAACACACCCTAAACTACACCCCCCCCCCCCCCCCTAAGCAAAATCAACGAACACCCACTCAAAATATCAAGACATAATAATTTTTTTCTGTCTAACTTTTTAAAAATAGAATTATTTATTTTTTAGTTCCTTATTCGTGAACATCGAAAGTTATAAAAATTATAAATTTCTAGAGCTAAACGAACCGTGCGATTAGTTAATTGGATGCTCAAGAACTGGTTGCAGCCGATTAGCGTCACAAATTCAATTTGTAGGCGGAAGAAGGTTTGTCCAAGATGGCAGAGTCACTGATCTAGATCATAATTTATTGAAATGCCCTGACATGTACCATTATTGTCCCCGCCCCTAATATATATTTTTTATTAACATGCGTTTTACATTTTTATCGAATGCGCATTATCTGTTGTGTCAATGATCTACATTATATAGCATGCAAGAAATGCATGTAAGTACTCGTTCTTCTCGAGTGGCATTCGAGCATGGAATGGGTTGCTTGAACAAACCAGGAAAACCAGTAATATAGCATCACATCAACCCTAACACCACACACAAACCTCCACATAAAGATCGCTGGAATTGCTCTTTTTATCAGCAGCTTATCCCATGTTATGAGGCCCCGAGGCCACAACGAGGGCAGTATCCAATACAATAGACTCACTAATAGTTTACACTCAACGTGAGCTCTTAAGTCCATGGCGTTTTTTTTTTGTCTTTTTTTTGGAGGGGGGGGGGGGGGCTAGCAGACGACAATAGTCTAGATTTAGACCTCTGGCGATGCGCAATAATCTTCTGTATTGAAAGATCGCCTACAACGTACTAGAAAAGATGTAGTGTCTCATATGATCAGATTCCTTCTATGTGGATAATTCTTTTACTTATATTAAAATCGTCCTTTTGGTTTATTAAAATTACATTTAACTTACATTTAAATTATATTTATCTTCCACTGATTTAATAAGCATTTAAACCAGGAGACAGCAACTTTTAATGTAGGATTTCTCATTCATCCAGCGTGCCAACAGCTCAAAAGTCACCCAGCAATTTTCTTGTAGAAGATACTTGAATTGCCTTTTTGGGGTCTTACGCGTGCCTTTAAAAATGGCTATGCAAAACAAGTCTGGCACGCGTGCCGTAGGTTGCCGAACCCTGATATACACATCATAGCCTATAACAACTATCCAGTGTATTACAGATGTAAGTATTGTTACACATGGATGTTAAGTGCAAAGTAGATCAAGTGTTATTTTGTAATTGCTGATTGTGTCAAGTCACAATTTTGTATGCACACCCTTCTTCATTTGTAATCCCTACTTCCCCCCGATTCGTCAAACTAAATTACGGCAGTGTCCTTTTTAACTTCTCCTTCATGCTCAGATAAACATAAAGACAAAACAAACAATTTCCTTATCCCGTATGCGTGAACAAATGCATATAAGTACTGTTTCTTCCCTAGTGGCATCCGGGCATGGAATGGGTTACCTGAGCAAACCAGAAAAACCAGTAGCTTAGCATCATTTAAAACACTAATATAAATGCAGGGCTAGAATCGAAACGCGGATGAGCGTAGGACGCAATAATCTTCTTTATAGAAGGACCATCTGCATTGTGTAAGAGAAAATAACGTCACATGTCACATTGATTTCTTCCTGTTTGTGTCACTCAAAACAAAGTAAAATATTTAGATCTAGAGCATCTTTATCCTTGAAACCTAATACTTTTTTAAATATTAAAATCATTATCAAATATCAAATGAATATTTTTATTTGTGCGTCGAATTTTAGATATATCTACGGTATTACACTCAATGACGTGCCCTGTGACGCAAAAGTTGCTTCAATTTTTCATTGGTGGCATGTATTGACTTTTGAAAATAGGTCACGTGATGAACTCGCCCTTATAATATGTGCTTAGTGATTAAGAATACGAGATGACATGCAGTGGTGAGGCAATGGATCAAGGCCGGTAGCGCGAGTGTCTGTGCGGTAAGAGGAGTGAGTTCAAATCTATCCGGTTGACCCCCCCCCCTATCTGGAACCCTGGACCTCAAAGCTGGTGAAGTGTGGAGACACCGATTCGTTCCCATGAAGAGTATACCGGTGGACCAACGCATGAGGGACTTCCTCCGTTGCGCATCCGCGAATCATTGGTCTGCCGAGTATAAATTAATCCTGCCTATACAAGAGAAAAAATAAAGAAATCTTGTATTTTTTTCTTTGTTAGGTGGGTGGGATGTGTACTGTTTCTGGTTTTAGTATTACTAATTGCAACCGAAAAAAAAGAAATGTTTTAATTCCTAGAGACTATTTCATTTTTTTTTCTTTCCGTGTGAAAGGTCATAATATTAAGACGTTCTGTGCAGCGCAGCTAAAAGTAGCCTGCGGACTCTCTAAGTTTTATGTGAATGTCATTACCGGCATCCTGGAGTGTTTATAGGGACTATAGGATGTATCTTTGAGAACCATTCTATAAACCCTATTTTTACCCCCCCCCCCCCCTTTTTGTTGCCAACCTGCAACTCTTACATCATCAGTTTCATTCGAGAATATCAGAGAATGAATTTAGAGAAGAGGAAAATTAAAAAGTAAGAGTTGACAACTAATAACAATAGTACTTTGAAACAAGGCAGTTTGGGCTTATTTTCATTATCTTCCGCTTCTTTTTTTTTTAAATATGGAATTGGTGCTTTTTTTTTGCTATTAGCTAGCTTGCCTTTTAAATTAGAAACATGCAAATAGCCCTAGCGTTAGCGTAAAAAAAAGTGCATAAAAAAAACTTTCAAAGTTAAGTATTTTTTGACTGACTTTGACCAATTAATAAGATTTATACTTTTTTTTCATTTGTTGTTTCTTAATACAGCTCATGAAGAGGTACTGTGGCACGCGTTCGGCTGGCGTCCCGAAGGTCCTGGGTTCGAATCCTGGTGAAGGCTAGGATTTTTTTCCGGGTCTGGAGGGTGTCCCTGAATCTAGCCACAAGTGATAAGTACCTGACTTTAGTTGAGGAGTAAAGTAAAGTCGGCTGGGCGTTGTGCTGGCCACACAATCCCCTAGTAAGCAGGGACAACAGAAACTGGTGAACGCTGCTTCACCGGTCCTATGGACCAATTTGGTCCGACGGGAGGGGATGATACAGCCCATGAAGCCCAACCCTACTGGCAACATTTCGATCTAACCTTCCACCATCAGCTCAACTTCCTGTGTCAACACGAGATGTGAAGATGAGGTCATGGCGACTTTTCATAACCTTAACCTTGAGAGTTCTTACTTGCCCTACGGCAGTAACAGTAGTTGGGGAATTAAATTTCAACTGACATAAAAATGTAAACATATCTTGGGCTTGAAATGTATTTAAAGGACAAAGGATGGGTGGGACGTCATTGACTGTTCCACATCTCATTAAAAGAAATATGTTCTTTTTCACTATGACTTGTTTTTCAAATTTTAAATTAACAAACAATTTGACAACATAAGATAAAAATATATAAAAAGAAACAACAAATCGATGTATAAAATGTCACAGAAATGTATTTTTCGAATAATATCAAGTCAATTGATTGACAGGTCAAGATAAATAGGTCAATAAGAAGGTCAACAACAATATTGGGTTTATTATGTGCCGGTTATAATTAGATACAACGAATGCGAAAAGACAACAACAGAGTTTGTTTGAGTGGTTTCCGAAGTTCCGTTCAACCATCTTGTTTCAACTCAAAACTGCATCCAATCGGATCAGTGTTTTTATCTGTTCATGTCATTTTTATTCATACACAGGATCTTTAGGCTCTAACGTGGGCATGAAAAGAATAAATACATCGAGAAATATGTTATGTGTTACCATGGTTACAAGCAGTAGGAAGTACAATAATACATTGTAGGTATTGTGTGAGTACAATGATAAATGGAACATTTGTTTTGTTTTTATTGTTACATCAATGCTAAATATTACAATACCATTCATATAAACACATCAATGAGATATTGTGATAGTCGAAACTTTTGATTTAGTTTGTTGTTGTTGGTTTTTTTATATCGACAGCCATATTTGAAATCGTGAATATCAATTAACAATGCATATCATTGCTGTTACTGTGGGCGCCTTCTTAATTTGACTCACTTTTTGCGTGTGTAGAATTATACGTAGGCCTACACATTTTTCTCCTCTTTATAAATCGCGCGAGATTCGGTGAATATACAATTATTAATTACGTTTCTGTAAATCCATATTTTTATTTATCAATTATTTTTTATACATAATAAATAATGTAAAATATTCAGGGTAATATAAATATATATATATAAATAAAACCGACAATATAGTTATAATTAGGCCTTTTATTAAGTATATGGATATAACATTGAAAATTATATATTTGTAGGCTTTTTTCAGATACGCTTTGGACCTTTGATAAACGCTTTGATTAACGCAATTCTTTTTTTTTTTCTAATTTTGTGAAGACAAAGAATAAAAAGTTGGACCGGCAATTTCAACGTGAAACCAAAATTGTCTTTTTATTATCTTTTTTTTTTTTAAAATACCGAAATGACCGCTGAGGTCATTTAAAAAAATGTAAAACCTTGACAGTGTCCACCGAAGTAAAACAAAGAATATTTGTAGCGAATTTCACGTCATTAAGTCCAGTAATAACAAAAAATTTTGCGTATATACATACATACATACCCACATACATACGCCTTTTGAGATATATATATATATATATATGATTTGATGATATGATAATCGTATTAAGCCGGCTGGCCTAGCGGTTAGCTCACCAGACTGTCAACCAAAAAACCAATTGACACGTCGCGGGTTCGAGCCCCGCCACCGGCAGATCCCTGTCGCCCTACAGGAGTTTTGGGACTAGATGACGTTAATATTGAGTTGTTATCACATGCGCTTAACCGGCAGCAGTGAAACCTCTCACAGATTAATAGTCTTCTAGAGCGCACTGAGCATGCTAAAATAGCATGGATAGAAGCGCTATATAAATTACCATTACCATTACCATTCTAAATTTCTATTGAACAGTAGCTACAGCGCCGGCGCCTGTGTAACAAGTGTGAGAGAACTTTTAAACGTCTCTAAAACGTCTTGCTACAAGGCATGAACCCCCCACCCCCATCCTAAAGTTTTATATAGATTAGACCAAGCCTCCGACACTTCGAAAACTCCACTGTGCCGTAATGTAGTTAGTGTTTCACTTCAAAGCAAGATGAAACAAAAAGTAAAAATCTGATTATGGCTGTAAACAAGAACATCAAAGAAGAAACCCAGACGGGGGGGAGATAAGAAGCAATACTTGGTAATACAAAAGGTCGGTCTGGGATCATAATACATTCATTATTGTACAGACCCTCCAGGGACAGTCTATATATAGACAGCCTGATATACGTGACATTTTGGCACTGCCGGAGGGAACAGCGCTACATCATTTCAAGGCCGTAAGTAGCAACAGTTAGCTTATATAATAGCCTATGTTACAGACGCTCCTTCTTAATAGAAGATTTATGCGTCCTACGCTTATCGGTGGAAAAGCGTGTGTGGGTGTGTAATGTTCAGAATGCGTATCCATATTTCAATGTTGCCATTGTCATTCTGGTGAAAATAAATCTTATCGAATATTTAAGACCCTCTTTCTGTACAGAAGATTATTGCGACCTACGCCTATCTTAAAACCACTGAGCTATATATACATGGAGTGCTCAAACACTTAAAATAAGAATAGAAATGTCGGGAAAATGCAGACTTTTATAGATAGATAAGTGGTGTGTACGCTAATGGCCGATTTTAGGCACTGACATAAATACAATTAAAAAAGTATATTTTGATCTTGCTTTAAAACACTTTCCGGAAATGCGGCCATGAAAATAAACTCAACAAAATGGCTGTTGATCTTTCTCGATTGAATGCGTTGAATGCCAACAAAATATATATTATCTGAGTAAGTATTGTATTATATACACGTAGAAATTTATGCTTTTAGTTCGAAATTCAAATTACACTTAGGCACGAAATTAATGCCTTGGACAAACCTGAAAAAAAAACAGTAATCTAACATATGTTGTAAAAACTGATCAAAATGCAAGACTAGATAGAATCAATCCACGGATGAGCGTAGGACGAAATATTCTTATATCTAAAAGGAGTCCGTACAGTATAAGATAAAGATAAGTAAGATAGACAAATTTGGTATATAAGATAAAACCCAATGGTAAAGTAGGACAATGCAAGAGAACGTGTAAGAGTCATTGGTCAATAGAATGAGAACCACTGCAACCAGACTTCTCGTAAATGGAAAATAAATTCAACTATACTGAAAAAATACCCTTAGATTCATTCAAATACCCTTAGATTCATTCAAATACCCTTAGATTCATTCAAATACCCTTAGATTCATTCAAATACCCTTAGATTCATTCAAATACCCTTAGATTCATTAAAATAAAATCTCAAACTTAAAACTATTTAAGTATTTAATGAGACTACTAACATAATATTGCATTAAATCTCATTTTGATGAAGTAAGTAATAAATCAAACAAAACATTAGGATTCATAAAAAGGAATATAAAACTAAAATGCTATCTCACATTAGTTAGGCCTATACTAGAATATGCAGCATCTGTATGGGACCCATCAACTAAAGAAAACATTAAAAAATTAGAACAAATTCAAAAAAGAGCTGCAAGGTTCATAACTAGTGAATATTCTCAATTAACTCGAGTAACACCATTAGTCAAATCACTAAACCTAGAAACACTAGAGGACAGAAGGGCAAAGAGTAAAGTAGTAATAATACATAAGGCATTAAACTCTAATTTAGAAATACAACCCAATAACAACCTTTTGTAAAGCTCAGATAAACATAAAGACAAAAACACTTTCCTTATCCATTATGCGAGAACAAATGCATATAATTACTCATTCTTCCCAAACCAGTAACTTAAAGTCATTTAAAACATGTATAAAATTGCAAGACTAGACTCAGACCACAGATGAGCGTAGGACGCAATAATCTTCTTTATAGAGGGAGCGTCTGTAATGTATAAGATAAGATAAGATCAACATAAATTTAAACTTTGAGAAAATAAAGTGCCATTAAGACAGTATAGATAGAATTTAAAGCCATGACTGGACCATAATGCACAAGTCAGCTCTTCTAGCCAGTAAATCAGAATATCATTAGCAGCATTATAATAAAAACATAAAATGCATAAAAATTTCTTCTTCTTGTTTTTCCCTTTTAGAAAGCATTTCGTTTTTTAGAATTATTTTTTATAAATGTTTTCTATAAAACTTTTTTTTCTATACTCATAAAGTGGGAATTTTTGGTCGTGACCTAAATATTGTTCTCTATTTCAGTGGTTCTAAGATCGTGTTTTGGTGATCCCTAAGTTTCACATAGAAGGCCTTTAAGGTGTTATTTTCTTTTACAAAATCATTGTAATACATCGATTTAGAAACGAAAGTTCAATTTTTTAAACCAAAGGAAAAACAATGGGCTCAGAGTTCGATTCTGGGAGTTTTTGGTGTCTTCAGAAGAAGCTTCAATGTCAGACGAAAAGTGACGGACAGACTTTTTAGAATGTCTTGTCTTTACGCTTGCGTGGCGGTGTAGTTGTTGCACACGGGCGTCTTGTCTGAGAATAGCTGTTCCACATCCGGTGGGCACACCAGCAGGAACGTTTCAAGGTTCTCGTTCTGGTCCGTGGCCCCGCCCAGATCACTCGGGACTGCCACGACCCCGACCCTGGAAACAACCCCGGACGTCGCCTCGTCACCAGCTCTCGTGTGGCGCGAGCTGCCTAAAGGCGGCAACTCCGGTGAAATTCTGACGCTAGAGTTCTGGGTGATGTCCCCTTTCGCCGACAGCATGACCCCGACGACAGTTTTGTGAACTTTAACCCCGAGTCCGCTTCCTGATTCGTTTAAGTTGTCTATTTTGTCGGTGTAGTTTGACCGACGGCTGTTCTTCTTCTTCTCCGCACCCGTTGATTCCTGCGGCGAAGTCCTATTAACGTCGCGGTCACTGCTCTTACCGTAGCCCGATTCCGGCGTATCGGACCTCGATTCCTTGCGGAGACCTTTGAAGTTTCGGGCGTCGAGGATGATGGTTAGGCGGGTCAGCGACTTGCTTCCCGACTTGGCGACGTTGTTCGGCGCGAAGTCGCTGGGCTGTTCGTTCGTCGTGGCGTCGCTGTGGCTTGCGTCAGTGCGAGTTCCTTTAGACAGTGTCAGCAGGATATCGTTCAGATACTGTCTGTTCAATGTGACATTGTCGAGGTCAATCTGACCGTGGTCCATGATGGTGATCCCGTTGTCAGCGTCGACGTAGCTGTTGGGCTCCGAGCTGCTGGCCAGGGAATCTCGCTCGTCAGGGTCGTCGCCTTCCCTCGTCGCCTGGGAGGTGCGGCGCACGCCGGGGCTGGGCGTGATGTATGTGCTCAAGGGGAGCTGCGTGGGCTGGTCGGAGCTCCTCTCGGCCGGGCACTCCTCTGTGAACTTGCCTCCCGTCGTCCTGGAGTCAGTGGCGGCAACTGAACGCCAGCAGCTAAGGCATTTGACACGCCGGCGGTAGTAAGGGTTCATCGTAAAGTAAATCTGAAAAAGAAACAAACGCAATAATCACTTATAAAGGAAATAAAACGACTTTCATCTGATGATATACATAGAATCAGAGACGTAGAAACAAGAAAATTGTGATGGACAACAAAAAAAGTGATGTGGCTTTAGGTGTAGGCCTAAATTTGGCCAGTGTTCATAAAATATACCGATTGATAACAGCTAATGAAAATATTACAATAAATTGTTAATGGTATCAATGGGAATATTGGAAATACCCAGACCTACACTATATGACATGTGTCATTTATTTATACAAAGTAGGATTTGTCTTATCATTATAACGATTAGGCTTAATCAATTTGAATGACATAATGAAGATAATGAATGGTCTTTGTGTACAAAATAAAATCTTAGCCGAGAATTCAATGGAACTGTTGTTTGTTTATTGTTGTAAGTATAATATTGATATAGATATAACCTTGAACTGACAACCTTGACACGACAGGGGTCAGGGATGCACTGAGTAGAAAAAACAACAACAAAAAGCATCACAAAGAGAAGGAAGAAAAAAAAAGAAAAAAGAAGGAGGAGAAGAGAGCTGCATGCTAAGAAGAGAGAATGTATATCTATTATAAAGCTGTGTGTGTTTCACCACTCAAATTGGTTTAATTAAAGTCACATGACCTTATTGCCTTATATTTTGCTTTTGCAATTTGTCCTTGCTAGCTGATTGGATATTTTTTCGGATTGCCCTTCGGTCGACCCGTGTTCGAGTCTCCAGTTAGTCTATAGTCTATAGTCTATACCTTTTTATTTCCAAATTATTTTTTCCAGGTAATATTACTTATTAAAATAAAAGATTGTAAATCCACGGGCAACACCGCCCAATTTTGCTTTTGTTAAATAAAAAGACTATTAAAACCCGATTACAATATTTATTGAATGTCTTTATTTAATTCCAAATTTATTAAAATTATTATATCTATAGCTTTCTGTTCCAGTGGCGTATTTAGCCATGTTCCACATGTTCCATTGGAACAGGGGCTCCCACACAAAAAGTTACCCCCACAGATCCCAAAAAGAAATGTTTGAGTGACATCCCCATATTTCGTTGAAAATGTAAAATAAAATTCATTTATTCCCATACAATAACATTTATAGCGCTCCAGTTCAACCAAGCTACGTGCAACATAAAATGTATGATTTTACAGAATGTAATATGAATTAACGGCCCTTTTCTGAGGTAGGCCCTATGTGGAAGGCATGAATTTGGGAACAGGGCCCCCACATAAATTTAGGAACAGGGCCCCCACATAAATTTAGGAACAGTGCCCCCACAATCCTAAATACGACCCTGTTCTGTTCATTGTAGTTTTACATTTTTTTTTTATTTATAGCTTATACAGGCCTGTTTTATTTTGCTCCGGGCAACGCCAAGCAATTTAGTTTGTGTCTCTATATGAACAGCACGAGACTTTCGGCTGTTTAATCCAGGGGGCGTGACGATATTCAGGGGTGAACCAAAGGGCGGCACACCAAGGTGCCGAAGGCGTGGCGTGCCGTGTGACATAGGGTACGATTTCCGAAGCCCAGCTTAAAAGTCAAACTGCGGAATTCCCCACGGATAATTATCGTGTTATACCAGCAATGTCGCCCGTTAGCCATAAGCCCATACTATAGGCATTCGCATCCATGCACCAGGGCGGGTTTGATCGGATTGCTGCGCTCATTGCTTCCTCCCCACCGAGGCTCGAGCCTCTCGTGCGTGCCACATCGGACGCGGAGCAGGAGCTGTTACCCCATGCGTTCACCCGCCGGTGTGCTCTTAATGTGAACGTATAGGGGGTTTACACATCTTGGCCAGTCTTTGAGGCACACGGGTACAGAAGTGCTTAGAAGATGGACGACTAGAGAAAAGGACGAAGTGCGAAGCATGTAAGAATAATAAGTCGACAGATGAGAAGATAAATTTGTCAGGTCGTGAATGACATACATGGTGGTAGCCTGAAGGTTACATAAAGCAAGACTGACAGTAAAATGTATACAACCACAAAGTATTGAATCAGAACCTAAAATGAAATTGATGAATTCAACTTATTGTTATGCATTTTTTATTCTTCCTGGCTTAAGCAATGTGTCCCGAAGTCTACCTACCTTTTTTTTGGAGACCAAAACATTTATTGAAAATTTAAACAAGTGATTGGTATTGTGTTGGCCACGCAATCTACAATGTGCGCAGTTCAATACTAACCGTACATCTAAAAA